>MJUU01028638.1:15190-32642 GCA_002080025.1 Modiolus philippinarum
TGTACATCACTGAAGACAAGTTTGATAGCAGAGAGACAGGTTTGTGTAGCTAAGAAACTTTTTTCCTGTATACTTTTTGTATAAATTTTAAAAAGCAACAAACATTTGGTTGATCAATCAAATAGGGTAGAAATTATACCAGTTCTCCTTCACAGATAAGTAATTCTACCATTGTTCTTCTGTAACAAATGGGGGTAATAACAAAATTACCGAACAAAATTGTCAACAGCCCAAGTCCATGAGGTAAACAGTACCAACGGAAAAAATGTCCATGGCAATGGTCCCGACTTTATACAGGCATTTCAAAAGAAGTAAATATAACAAAATAATGCACTATCATCTTTCAGTACAAAGTTAAAGTTGCATTATCAGTCTCCTACATTTCTTACTGTAGGCATTGAGAGTATAACACCCTGAAACACTTCTATATAGCCTGAGGAGTTGTCCAAGGCTGTAGGCACAGGGTTAGAAATTAACTTTTTTCCTCCAGGGGCCAGCTGGGCCCCTAACTTTAAATTTCTAGGGGCCCAGCCCAAATTCTAGGGGCCCAGATTTGAACGTTAAATGCTGATGTTTCAATATGACGTGTATTCTTTTCAATTGGTTTGTTGTGATTTTTGTGTGAGTATAACTATTGTTAATGGAAGTATAATGAAGATACTCCAGTGGTTTGTGATACATGGGAATGAAAATAAATACAAAGCATTTACTAGTACTAAAATAACATCCAACCCTGTCTATAAGATGAAGCTATTTAAAAGTGTATTTTAACTCTTTAAAAAAAAAGAAGTTAGAATCTCAGACTGTTGGCAGTGAAACAATATCAGAAGAACAATATTTATTCAGTTTTTACAAACAATAAACAACCATACTGCTGATGATACAACACAAATAATATAAAAAGTCAACTAGTCCCATAATCATATATATTTATATATAATTTATTTATGTCACCTGAAAATATGGGTTGATGGTGCTTGGAGGGAGCGATTTTCTCCTATACTTTTAGATTTTATAAGTGTACTGTACATAGACTTTGTTATTGGTGATGGATAATTCACTGTGATATATTGGTGAAGGATAATCGATTTTTTACTGTGATATGTTAATGGTGGATTAATAGTGAAATATTGAACTGTGCGTAATTTTATTTGACTTTCACTCCAAGAAAGGAGGTGTGCCTATATTGGCAGAATTTATTGGATTACAGATTACAGATTACAGTGGGGTTAAGGAACCCAAAAAAACGTAAATCCCAAGACGATAATGCTATCTAGTTTGTAACTTTTACAGCCTTCAAGGAACAAATTATTTGTTTTATCCTTTGAAAATTCCTGACATATTTTATAGGTCATCCTGTTTTCCCCATCTCTAAGCCATGGTCGCCCCTGTTCACATTCTTTTAGATACGACCTTGTCCTTTTTGTTTTTTCATATTCTTTAGAATACTCCCTTTTATCGTCTTGGGATTTACGTTTTTTGGGTTCCTTAACCCCACTCATAAGTTCCACATTTTGAACCAAAACAAAATAAATGTTATAATTTCGGAAGCTTAACGGAACGGGTCTGCATTTTTTTTCTGGTATTTTGAATAAAAGTAAAAATCAATCGGGAAATCAATACATTGTTGGTAGTATGAAGGACCTACTAATATTGTGTTTACACAATATTTTTTCACACATTTTTGCGCAATGTATGTTAAATTTTTTTGACGGAATATCAAAATGTCATCAATTCATAACACTTCTTGTACTTTGGTTTTCAGACATATCATAAAAATGCATTCGTAACTTCTCGTCCATTACCAATGTACTGTAGGTGTAGGAAGATGACCGAGTAGTTACGAACTATGCACCAAACGGTTAGGGAGTCACCGCGATGTTAACCAATTGTAATTACGTTTAGAGCGAGAGAACCCGGCACTGTATTCTTTAGAAATACCCGTTATCACACGTTTACCCAACTGTTTCAAAATTGTTTAGTCGCCAACTGGGCGAGCAAGACTAGGAAAAACGTTCGCCCAGCTGGAAATCTAGGGGCCACGGGCGACTGGGCGACCGCTAATTTCTTTCCCTGAGGCATCGAGAGTATAGCACCCTGACACACTTCTGCCCAGCCTGAGGAGTTGTTAAAGTCTGTATAAAGCTGAAGGGGGTACAATCTCTGAGTATAGCACCCTGAAACACTTTTGTCCAGCCTGAGGAGTTGCTGAAGTAGGGTGGTACAATCTCAGAGTATAGCAACATGACACACTTCTGTCCGGCCTGAGGAGTTGCTGAAGGCTGTATAAAGCTGATTAATGGTACAATCTCAGAGTATAGCACCATGACACACTTCTGTCCGGCCTGAGGAGTTGCTGAAGGTTGTATAAAGCTGATGGGTGGTACAATCTCAGAGTATAGCACCATGACACACTTCTGTCCAGCCTGAGGAGTTGCTGGAGGCTGAATAAAGCTGATGGGTGGTACAATCTCAGAGTATAGCACCAAGACACACTTCTGTCCAGCCTGAGGAGTTGCTAAAGTCTGTATAAAGCTGATGGGGGTACAATCTCTGAGTAAAGCACCCTGACACACTTCTGTCTGGCCTGAGGAGTTGCTGGAGGCTGTATAAAGCTGATGGGTGGTACAATCTCAGAGTATAGCACCATGACTCACTTCTGTCCGGTCTGAGGAGTTGCTGAAGGCTGTATAAAGCTGATGGGTGGTACAATCTCAGAGTATAGCACAATGACACACTTCTGTCCGGCCTGAGGAGTTGCTGAATGCTGTATAAAGCTGATGGGTGGTACAATCTCAGAGTATAGCACCATGACACACTTCTGTCCGACCTGAGGAGTTGCTGAAGGCTGTATAAAGCTGATGGGTGGTACAATCTATTACACACTTCTGTCCGGCCTGAGGAGTTGCTGAAGGCTGTATAAAGCTGATGGGTGGTACAATCTCAGAGTATCGCACCATGACACACTTCTGTCCTACCTGAGGAGTTGCTGAATGCTGTATAAAGCTGATGGGTGGTACAATCTCAGAGTATAGCACCATGACACACTTCTGCCCGACCTGAGGAGTTGCTGAAGGCTGTATAAAGCTGATGGGTGGTACAATCTCAGAGTATAGCGCCATGACACACTTCTGTCCGACCTGAGGAGTTGCTGAAGGCTGTATAAAGCTGATGGGTGGTACAATCTATTACACACTTCTGTCCAGCCTGAGGAGTTGCTGAAGGCTGTATAAAGCTGATGGGTGGTACAATCTCAGAGTATAGCACCATGACACACTTCTGTCCGGCCTGAGGAGTTGCTAAAGGCTGTATAAAGCTGATGGGTGGTACAATCTCAGAGTATAGCACCATGACACACTTCTGTCCGACCTGAGGAGTTGCTGAATGCTGTATAAAGCCGATGGGTGGTACAATCTCAGAGTATAGCACCATGACACACTTCTGTCTGACCTGAGGAGTTGCTGAAGGCTGTATAAAGCTGATGGGTGGTACAATCTCAGAGTATAGCGCCATGACACACTTCTGTCCGACTTGAGGAGTTACTGAAGGCTGTATAAAGCTGATGGGTGGTACAATCTCAGAGTATAGCACCATGACACACTTCTGTCTGGCCTGAGGAGTTGCTGAAGGCTGTATAAAGCTGATGGGTGGTACAAACTATGACACACTTCTGTCCGGCCTGAGGAGTTGCTGAAGGCTGTATAAAGCTGATGGGTGGTACAATCTATGACACACTTCTGTCCGGCCTGAGGTGTTGCTGAAGGCTGTATAAAGCTGATGGGTGGTACAATCTATGACACACTTCTGTCCGGCCTGAGGAGTTGCTGGAGGCTGTATAAAGCTGATGGGTGTTTATCTGTCCAGCCTGAGGAGTTGCTGAAGGCTGTATAAAGCTGATGGGTGGTACAATCTATGACACATTTCTGTCCGGCCTGAGGAGTTGCTGAAGTCTGTATAAAGCTGAAGGGAGGTACAATCTATGACACACTTCTGTCCAGCCTGAGGAGTTGCTAAAGTCTGTAGGAAGCTGATGGGTGGTACAATCTCTGAGTATAGCACCATGACACACTTCTGTCCAGCCTGAAGAGTTGCTGAAGGCTGTATAAAGCTGATGGGTGGTTTATTCTCGATGACTACAAGGAAAAACATACATAATGGATTTAGCCCTTGTTTGACCTTCACCAAAAGCCATAACACTGGACTTGAATCTGTATGAAATTTCAATGAAATCAGTGATGAGCAATTTAGCTAGTATGATACATATGCAGATGGTAACAAAGGTACCAACCTCAAAACATGGCTGTTTTTAGCTCACATCACGGAATGAGGGGGCATTTGTGATATCCCTAGCATAGGAAACTGCATTGGCATGTGGCTTGGTAGAATGGTTTAAAGTCCATTCCCGCTTACTAACATCCAACATCAACTGTTTGTCATAATAGTATACATGTGTAACCAGGTGTTGAACTGCTTGTCATAATAGTATACAGGTGTAAACCTGCTTGTCATACAAAATTACAGATGGTTAACTGCTTGTCATAATAGTATAAAGGTGTAAACCTGCTTGTCATACAAAATTACAGATGGTTAACTGCTTATCATAATAGTATACAGGTGTAAACATGCTTGTCATACAAAATTACTTATGTTGAATTGCTTGTCATAATAGTATACAGGTGTAAACCTGCTTGTCATACAAAATTACAGGTGTTGAACTGCTTGTCATAATAGTATACAGGTGTAAACCTGCTTGTCATACAAAATTACAGATGGTTAACTGCTTGTCATAATAGTATACAGGTGTAAACCTGATTGTCATACAAAATTACAGATGGTTAACTGCTTGTCATAATAGTATACAGGTGTAAACCTGCTTGTCATACAAAATTACAAATGGTTAACTGCTTGTCACAATAGTATAAAGGTGTAAACCTGCTTGTCATACAAAATTGCTTGTCATAATAGTATACAGGTGTAAACCTGCTTGTCATAATATTATAAAGGTGTAAACCTTCTTGTCATACAAAATTACAGATGGTTAACTTCTTGTCATAATAGTATACCGGTGTAAACCTGCTTGTCATATAAAATTACTGGTGTTGAACTGCTCATCATAATAGTGTACAGGTGTAAACCTGCTTGTCATAATAGTATACAGGTGTAAACCTGCTTGTCATACAAAATTACAGGTGTTGAACTGCTTGTCATAATAGTATACATGTGTAACCAGGTGTTAAAATGCTTGTCATAATAGTATACAGGTGTAAACCTGCTTGTCATAATAGTATAAAGGTGTAAACCTGCTTGTCATACAAATTACAGATGGTTAACTGCTTGTCATAATAGTATACAGGTGTAAACTGCTTGTCATAATAGTGTACAGGTGTAAACCTGCTTGTCATAATACTATACAGGTGTAAACCATCTTGTCATACAAAATTACAGGTGTTGAACTGCTTGTCATAATAGTATACATGTGTAACCAGGTGTTGAACTGCTTGTCATAATAGTATAAAGGTGTAAACCTGCTTGTCATACAAAATTACAGATCGTTAACTGCTTGTCATAATAGTATACAAGTGTAAACCTGCTTGTCAGTTGAACCGCTTGTCATAATAGTATACAGGTGTAAACCTGCTTGTCGTATAAAATTACAGGTGTTGAACTGCTTGTCATGATAGTGTACAGATGTGAACCTGCTTGTAATAATAGTAAAAAGGTGTAAACCTGCTTGTCATCCAAAATTACAGGTGTTGAACTGCTTGTCATAATAGTATGCATGTGTAACCAGATGTTGAACTGCTTGTCATAATAGTATGCATGTGTAACCAGGTGTTGAACTGCTTGTCATAATAGTATACAGGTGTAAACCTGCTTGCCATACAAAATTACAGGTGTTGAACTGTTTGTCATAATAGTATACAGGTGTAAACCTGCTTGTTATAATAGAATACAGGTGTAAACCTGCGTGTCATAATAGTATACAGGTGTAAACCTGCTTGCCATACAAAATTACAGGTGTTGAACTGCTTGTCATAATAGTATACAGGCATAAACCTGCTTGTCATTATAGTATACAGGTGTAAACCATCTTGTCATATAAAATTACAGACGTTGAACTGCTTGTCATAATAGTATACATGTCTAACCAGGTGTTGAACTGCTTGTCATAATAGTATACAGGTGTAAACCTGCTTGTCATAATAGTATACAGGGTCATACAAAATTACAGGTGTTGAACTGCTTGTCAAAATAGTATACAGGTGTAAACCTGCTTGTTATGCAAATTACAGATGTGAACTGCTTGTCATAATAGTATACAGGCATAAACCTGCTTGTCATTATAGTATACAGGTGTAAACCATCTTGTCATATAAAATTACAGACGTTGAACTGCTTGTCATAGTAGTATACAGGTGTAAACCTTCTTGTCATTATAGTATACAGGTGTAAACCATCTTGTCATATAAAATTACAGACGTTGAACTGCTTGTCATAATAGTATACATGTCTAACCAGGTGTTGAACTGCTTGTCATAATAGTATACATCCCAGACGAAAAATCATGGTCACTGACCATGATCAACCATTATTAACCATGTTCAACCATGGTCTGGGGACCATGGTCGACCATGGTTGACAATGGTTGACCACTTTCTGTTAATTGGCACCATGGTCAGCAACCATGGTCGACCATGTCCATCAGTGACCATGGTCAAACATTGCTCGTGACCATGGTCGAACATGGTCAATGACCATGGTCACTGATGGACATGGTCGACCATGGTTGCTGAACATGGTGCCAATTAAAGTAATACATGTGCTTTATCTGCAAATGACAGATTTGCAGTATACTTACCAACATTATCAGCTTCAAAAATACCAAAGAAAAATATTTTTTACCTCAGGAGTTATTTTCTCATTTGTATTTGATCGATCTTTGAAAGGCATCTAGTGAATTTAAAGTAACTGGAATTATTTATTAGAAAAGTATATTTCATAATTCATTTTCGCATGTATTTGATAAAATTAAATAAAATAATACAAATATTTTATCCATGCATCTGATACATTATTTGATATGCCATTACACAATAAAGTGAAGATTATTCACCAATTATGAAAATTTTTATAAAAATCCCAAAACACAGTAATTTGGAAAGGGACCTAATTAATGTTGAAATATGTTCTGCTCCAAAGAGTGTGACTTTTTAATTTTTTTTTAAATGTGATTCCATGTTGTTGTCTTAAATAAATGAAAAAGCTATAATTATGTCTATATAGGTACTACTTGACCATGGTCAGTTCCTGGTTGTCCATTATTAAGCATGATCCAATAAGTGAGAGTATAACCCCTTCCCCTTTCTGACTTTGGCCTTTTTTGGATGTATTTTGGACTTGACCACTGGAGTCCATGGACTCCACAGACTCAAAAGTAATAGCATTTGACTTGTACTTCAAATTTAAAAAAAATTCAGAAATAAAAAAAGATGGACACTGGACTTCATCTCAAATTTTGGGTGTACTCTGGACTCGAGTGGGTAGGGGAGTTATACCCTCTCAAGTATTTGACTATGGTCAACCATGGTCAGTTCTTAGACGACCATGGTCAACCATGATCGATTCTTTTTGACCATGGTCAACCATGGTCAACCAAGATCTTACCATTGTTGACCATGGTCAAAAAGAATTGATCATGGTTGTCCCATGGTCATCTAAGAACTGACTATGGTTGACCATGCTGATTAGCTGTGACCATGGATGACCATGGTCAAACTCATGGTTGACCATGGTCAAGATCATGGTCAATCATTGCTGACCATGATAGTTCATGGTCAACCATCATTGACCATGAAATACAATGGTGACCATGGTCAACCATGGTCATCATTTCGTCTGGGATGTGTAAACCTGCTTGTCATAATAGTATACAGGTGTAAACCATCTTGTCATACAAAATTACAGGTGTTGAACTGCTGGTCAAAATAGTATACAGGTGTAAACCTGCTTGTTATGCAAATTACAGATGTGAACTGCTTGTCATAATAGTGTACAGGTATAAACCTGTTTGTCATAATAGTATGCAGGTGTAAACCTGCTTGTCATACAAAATTACAGATGTTGAAGTGCATGACATAATAGTATACAGGTGTAAACCTGCTTGATTAAATAGTATTCAAGTGTAAACCTGCTTGTCATAATAGCATACAGGTGTAAACCTGCTTGTCATGCAAAGTTACAGGCATAAACCTGCTTGTCATAATAGCATACAGGTGTAAACCTGCTTGTCATGCAAAGTTACAGGTGTAAACCTACTTGTAAATAAAGGTAGTAATAATTATGTTTATTTATATAATTTGTATTATTCAGGTATCTTTTAATGAAGCAGTAAATAAAGTGTCCAATATGAAAGATTCTGTAATATCAGAACTTAAAGAAAATGAGGCTGTACTGATGGAGAAACTGAAAGCAGCACAAGGTAAGGGCTATTTCACTGAATATATATTATACCCCCACTTGATTGAGAGTGGGGTATGCTGGATTCACCTTGTTCATCCGTCCATCCGTTTGTCTGAAAATGTGAAAACATGAATTTTTTTCGTTGCATTTTTCTCAGCTTCTACAAGAGGGATTAATTTCAAAATTGTTATGCAGCCTCTATATGTTTAGTTGTAAGGAATGTATTATTTTGAGTCCCGTCAGATGTGTACTTCCTGTTTCACGAAATGTGGAAGTTACGGAATGTAGTGAAAACATGAATTTTTTCGTCGCATTTTTCTCAGCTACTACAAGAGGGATTCATTTCAAAATTGGTATGCAGCCTTTATATGGTTAGTTGTAAGGAACATCCTATTTTTGAGTTCTGTCAGATGTGTACTGCCTGTTTGACTAAATGTGGACTTAGTTACAAAATGTAGTGAAAACATGAATTTTTATACCCCCGCTCCAAAGGAAGGGGTATACTGTTTTACCTCTGTCCGTCCATTAGAGCTGAGTATGGTGAAGAATCTCACGATAGGATACCTATCCTGATATCTGCTTGCGATACGATACTATTACGATACATATTGTAAATCTTGTTTTCTTGACATAAATTCAGCAGATATCAAGACTATGAATTGCATTATACAATTGTTTTGATATTTGACCCATGTATCTGCCATAATTATCATTAAATATTAGTAATTATATCAATTTATAAGCCTTGGGAGCATTCACAATGACAACTTTGTTTAAATCTACAAGTTCCGCCATATTGGCACTAATAAAACCCAGATTGGATCAGGTGGGGTTGTATAAAACAAAGTCATTTTCAGTATCACGATTCCGGACCAACGATACGATACGGATATCGTCATCACTTCCAATCGATATAATCGATTCGTCGATGAATCGTTACCCCTCTACCGTCCATCCGTTCTTCACACATATTTTGATCACATTTTTCTCAGCAACCACATATGACAACTACTTGATATTTGGTATGGTGCTTTAGTATGGGTTCTGTGCTCCGTCTCCCATTTTCAGCAATAATGCATCACCTCTTCCTGTTTACCGACTTTGTACCTTTTTATGCCCTGCCTACGATAGTAGGGGGCATATAGTGTTCAGGTGTGTCCGTCCGTCCGTCCTTTCGTCTGTCCCAAGCCAGGTTTACCCTCAGGTTGAAGTNTACTCCAGTTAAGGGATTTTGCTGAAATTTTGCTTAGCTTTTTGCCACCTAATGCAGTTGATCATATCCTGCCGCCATTTTGATTCTCAAAATTTTACATGAGAAATGGGACTTTATTGACTTTTCTGCAGCGGCGGGGGACATAGCTACGCGTAGCAATCTTGTTTCTATGAAGGATGTATACTATTATCATGAAAAACTTTGTATAAATACACATTAGGGTATAATTAAACAAAAATCATAATACAAGTTTATCCTCCCTACCAATTTCTCGCTTCACTGATCTTGGATAAAAGGGGGGTAGTATGAGCTTTACCCTTAGGTTGAAGTTTTTTTCTGTGAAGGATGTATGCTATTATCGTGAAACTTCATATAAATTTACATTAGGGTATGAATAAAAAAACCAAACAAATATTTACCCATGCCACCAACTTCATGCTTCACTGATCATGAAATATGGCATTGCTTGAAATAGGTGTGAGGCGGGGCATTGCGTCCGTTAGACACATATTCTTGTTAACTTTAATTTCAAAATTGTGACTATTTCGTCGCATTTTTCTCAGCAACTACACATGACAGCCACTTGGTATTTGGTATGGTGCATCAGTATGGGGTCCTATACTGCACCTCCCCTTTTTCGGCTGAATCGAATCACCACTTCCTGTTTACCGACTTTGTGCCTTTTAAAATTTCATTTTCAAAATTGAGATTTTTTCGTTGCACTTTTCTCAGCAACTACATATGACAGCCACTTCATATATGGTATGGTGCATCCATATGGAGTCTTTTACTGGGCCCCCTTTTTTTGGCCATATCGAATCACCACTTCCTGTTTACTGACTTTGCGCCTTTTAACTTCTATGTTAAGACTTTTTCATTGCATTTTTCTCAGCATCTGCATATGACAGCTACTTGATATTTTGCTTGCAGCTTCAGTATTGTTTAGTTTATTGCGTCTTCTCTTTTTGGGTAAATTGCTGCACTTCTTCCTGTTTACTGACTTGAGGCATTTTTTAACTAAATTTTCAAAATGTGACTTTTTTTGTCATACTTTTCTCAGCAACCACATATCACAGCAAGTAGATATTTAGCATGGAGCTTCATTATGGGGGTATTTTACTGCATCTCCCCTTTTAAGCCATAATGAAATACTGCTTCCTGTTTACTGACTAACCCCATTTTCATCTTTATGCCCTGCATCCTTCTCAAATTATTTTCATCTCATTGTTCTCTAAAATTTTGTCAATGCTTGTATTGTGTCACACTTGTACTGTGTCCACACCTGTATTGTGTCCACATCTGTATTGTGTCCACTCACACCTAATTTTGCACTTACCATATTATACCCCCGCTCCGAAGGAGGGGGGTATACTGTTTTACCTCTTTCCGTCCGTCCGTCATTCCGTCATTCCGTCATTCCGTCCGTCCATCCTTCCGTCACACTTTATTTTCGTCGCATTTTTCTCTGCAACTGGATATCACAGCCACTTGATATTTTGTATGGTGCTTCAGTATGGGGTCCTATACTGCATCTCCCCTTTTCGGCCATATTGAATGACAACTTCCTGTTTGCCGACTTCGTTTGTTTTTTAACTTTTCATTTCCTAAATCTGACTTTTTCGTCACACTTTTCTCAGGAACCACACATGACAGCCATTTGATATTTGGTATGGTGCTTCAGTATGGGGTCCTATACTGTGTCTCCTCATTTCAGCCATATCAAATGACCGCTTCCTGTTTACCGACTTTGTGCCTTTTTTACTTTCATTTTCAAAATTGTGACTTTTTCATCACGTTTTTCTCAGCAACTACACATAACAGCCACTTGATATTTGATATGGTGCTTCATTATGGGGTCCTGTAATGCACCTCCCCTTTTCAGCCATGTTGAATGAACACTTCCTGTTTACCGACTTTGTGCCTTTTTTACTTTCATTTTCAAAACTGTCTTTTTCATTGCATTTTTCTCAGCAACCCCACATCTTTATGTCCTGCATCCTTCTCAGATTTTTATTTTCATCTTATTTTTCTCTTCTATTGTGTAAATTCCTTAATTGTGTCAACGCTTGTACTGTGTCCACATGTGTATGTGTATTGTGCCCACACCCACTTATAATTTTGCACTTACCATACTGATTCAGGGTTCAATGAGCGGGGGTATAACTGGCTGCCATTCGGCGACAGCTCTTGTTGATTCAGGGTTCAATGAGCGGGAGTATAACTGGTTGCCATTTGGCGACAGCTCTTGTTTGTCGCATTTTTCTTAGCTTCTACAAGAGGGATTCATTTCAAAATTGGTATGCAGCCTCTATATGGTCAGTTGTAAGGAACCTCCTATTTTGAATTCTGTCAGATGTGTACTTCCTGTTTGACGAAATGTGGACTTAGTTACAAAATGTAGTGAAACATGAATTTTTTTATCCAGGGTTCAATGAGTGGGGGTATACCTGGTTGCCATTCGCCGACAGTTGTTGTTTATTTCTGGACATGGTTAATCTTTATACTAATGATACATTGATATAACAGAAGATTTGGTTGGTCAAATGCTTTGTCTACCTGCTTCAGATTGAACATCATAATTAAGTTCATAACAAATTCTGGAAGTATTTACCCACTGTTACCTGAACTGAGATATCCCATGCCTTGAATGTAAACTGATTGAAATATCCTGACTATCCCATACAATCGACAACAATAACCGAGAGTATATTTTATGCCCATGCTTAACAGACAGATGTTGTTCTGTAAATGAAAAAAATTCACATGTTAAAAGCTAAGTATACAATATATGAATTGAAAGTATGAATAATAACATGCAGCACATTTCTTTCTGTATTGATATCTTAATTTTTACAGAAGCCACTGATAGATTAGGGGAGGAGAAAAGTAAAGTGGAAGATGTGAAAAATCGTGCTTTAGCACATCTGAATGATAAAGAAAGGGAATTCTTGTAAGTATTTATGTAAATTTCTGTTTTTCAATGAATTTATTTGTGCATTTTTTTATGCAGTACCAGCTAACGTGGACTGACATATGTATTAACCTTTTTCTGTCTGTATGTCCTCACATCCGAACATCCTGATGTTTGGGTCCATATATTATACTCCCACTTGCGAGTTGGTGGTATATTGGAATACCCTTGTCCGTCTGTCTGAAGTTTGTCACACTTTTCTCAGCTACTGCTGGGCCGGTTATTTCAAATTTGGTATTTGACTTTATATATAGGGGGAATGTGTCGTCTGCCATTTTGGTCACCTTATGATATCAACTTCCTCTTTGGCAGGAGTTAGCCATTTGTCCCTTTTAAATGTGTTAAAGAATACAAGTGGGGGTATAACTAGAAAAACTAGATTATCCACAGCCTACATTTTATGCTTGAGTGACTTTTCTTTAATTTTGTGTTTAAGTTCATTTTTCTACAACTACACATTGATATTTCATGTAATTTATTACCTTTAATAGTAGTACCAAAAATAAAACTTCAAATAAAGTGTTACCAGTGTGAACTCCGAAAAACAGTGAAAACTGGTGAGGACAAGTGGTTCATTTCTCCCCTCCCCCAAATACATCAATACACATTACTGATAAGAGTAAGTTCACCTTGATGATTATTTCATGCATCAGTGAATTAAGTTAAAGTTTGCATGAAAGTCTAGATCTGAGATGCTAGAGCAGGTAGTTGATTAATGTTTTGTAAATATATGCACCTTGGATAATCATTAGGTCCTTATACAAATTTTGTCCCCTTGATCTGCTGAATATTGCTTTGAAGTCCAGATCTTAGATGCAAGACGGGATTGGGTACCGATAATAACGTTATTTTCATTTGATGCACTTTAGTAAAACAGGAGATTCTGGATAAAAATCATATCATCCGAACTTTCATTTCTTGCTTCATAAACTCAGATTAAAGTTTGTGTTGAAGTAAATAATTGATATACTACCGGAGGATGAAGAACACTATTTTGTCATTAGCTCAGGTTCCTGATAAAAAATTCTACATTTCATGTGTGAAATTTACATTAAAGTCCAGATCTGAGATACTTGAACTTGTAGAAGTCCAGATGTAAGATAATAGGACTCCAGATTAAAGGTACTAGAACTTGCAGGAGTCCAGATCTTAGATACTAGAACTAGTATAAATATGAAAAAGAAAGGAAATGGGGTAAATGTCAAGGAGACAACATTCCATATCCAGGTTAAAACGACCCAAAACAAAGCATTTAGTGGTCACCGTACGGTCTTCAACACAGTGAAGTCCAGATCTGAGATACTAGATCTTGCAGAAGTCCAGATCTAAGATATTAGAACTAGTAGAACTCCAGATATGAGACACTAGAACTTGTAGAAGTCCAGATCCAAGATATTAGAACTAGTAGAACTCCAGATATGAGACACTAGAACTTGTAGAAGTCCAGATCTTAGATACTAAAACTTGTAGCAGTCTAGATCTTAGATACTAGAACTAGTATAAGTCCAGATCTGAGATACTAGATCTTGCAGAAGTCCAGATCTAAGATATTAGAACTAGTAGAACTCCAGATATGAGACACTAGAACTTGTAGGAGTCCAGATCTTAGATACTAGAACTAGTATAAGTCCAGATCTGAGATACCAGATCTTGTAGAAGTCCAGATCTAAGATATTAGAACTAGTAGAACTCCAGATATGAGATACTAGAGTCTGTAGAAGTACAGATCTGAGATACTAGATCTTGTAGAAGATTAGTATTTTATTGAGAGATGCTCCTTAGGTAGCCAGGATATTGGTTATTAAAATTAGATCATACTGACTTTCATTTATTGGCTGACTGACTGGCAATTTTTGGTATGCAATACCAGTATTACAAAATGATGTATTTTCAGAAGTAGCTTTGACTTATAATTGATCTGTAGTCTGAAAATTCCTTATTATACCCCCCGCTCCGAAGGAGGGGGGTATACTGTTTTACCTCTGTCCGTCCATCCGTCCGTCCGTCATTCCGTCCGTCCGTCCGTCCGTCACACATATTTTCGTCGCATTATTGTCGGCAACCACACATGACAGCCACTTGATATTTGGTATGGTGCATCAGTATGGGGTCCTATACTGCGCCTCCCCTTTTCGGCCATATCGGATCTCCACTTCCTGTTTACCGACTTTGTGCATTTTTTACTTTTATTTTCCAAATTGACTTTTTCGTCGCATTTTCTCAGCAACTACACATGACAGCAACTTAATATTTGGAATGGGGCATCAGTATGGGGTCCTATACTGCGCCTCCCCTTTTCCGCCATATCGGATCACCACTTCCTGTTTACCGACTTTGTGCATTTTTTACTTTTATTTTCAAAATTGTGACTTTTTCGTCGCATTTTTCTCAGCAACTACTCATGACAGCCACTTGCTATTTGGAATGGTACATCATTATGGGGTCCTATACTGCGCCTCCCTTTTCGGCCATATCAGATCACCTCTTCCTGTTGACCAACTTTGTGCCTTTTTACATTTATTTTCAAAATTGTGACTTTTTCGTCGCATTTTTCTCAGCAACTACACAGGACAGCCACTTGTTATTTGGAATGGGGCATCAGTATGGGGTCCTACACTGCACCTCCGCTTTTCGGCCATATCGGATCACCACTTCCTGATTCCGACTTTGTGCCTTTTTTACTTTCGTTTTCCAAATTGTGACTTTTTCGTCGCATTTTTCTTAGGAACTGCACACGACAGCTACTTCATATTTGGTATGGAGCTTCTTTGAAGGGTTCTATACTGCATCTCCCTTTTTCAGCCATATTGCTGTACTACTTACTGTTTTTATGACTTTATGATTTTTTTTACCTTTCATTTTCCATGGTGATTTTTTTTGTCACTTTTCTCGGCAACCAAACATCCAATTGTGTAAATGCTTGTATTGTGTCCACACTTGTAATGTGTCCACACCTGTATTGTGTCCACACAAACTTAATTTTGCACTTACTTATTGATTCAGGGTTCAATGAGCGGGGGTATAACTGGCTGCCATTCGGCGACAGCTCTTGTTTAAAGAAAAAAGACCAAACAAACTTAAATAAAAAATAAAAAAATAGTTGAGCGGAATCTTTCAACTGCTCCTACGCTTTCTATATTGAATTCTGCCAGATGACAGAAGTTAACATTTCTTTTTAATATTTGTGATCTATAACTGAATATTTTAGGGCAACAAAAAGGTCCTTGGAAGATGAAATAGCCATGTTGAAACAGCAGCTGACTCAATATCAACAACAGATTCAGTCCATGTCAGTAATGTCTGTGTCATCTGCTCCTTCTGTCATGGAAGTCAGGTAATTATGTTAGCCATATCCCTGGAAGTAGATATTGCCCCTGGTTGTCGGCCATGCATGTCCCTGGAAGTATATATTGTCCCTGGTTGTCAAACATGTCCCTGGAAGTATATATTGTCCCTGGTTGTCAAACATGTCCCTGGAAGTATATATTGTCCCTGGTTTTAAGCCATGTCCCTGGAAGTATATATTGTGCCTGGTTGTCAGCCATGTCTCTGGCAGTATATATATTGTCCCTGTTTATCAGCCACATCCCTGGAAGGATATATTGTCCCTGGTTGTCGGCCATGTCCCTGGAAGTATATATTGCCCCTGGTTGTCGGCCACTTCCCTGGAAGTATATATTGTCAATGTTTATCAGCCACATCCCTGGAAGTATATATTGTCCCTGGTTTTCGGCCATGTCCCTGGAAGTATATATTGTCCCTGTTTATCAGCCATTTACCTGGCAGTATATATTGTCCCTGTTTATCAGCCACATCCCTGGAAGTATATATTATACCCCCACTCGAGAGTGGGTGGTATATTGGAATACCCTTGTCTGTCCGTCTGCCCATCCGTCCGTTAGTCCAAACTTCATCGCACTTTTCTCAGCTACTGCTGGGCCGATTTATTTCAAATTTGGTATTTGACTTTATATATATGGGGAATGTGTCGTCTCCCATTTTGGTGACCTTATGATATAAACTTCCTGTTTGGCGGGACTTGGCCATTTTTCCCTTTTTAATGTGTAAAATAATACGAGTGTGGGTATGCCTAGCACAACGTGTGCAACCTCATGTTGTCCCTGGTTGTTGGGCATGTCCCTGGAAGTAAATATTGTCCCTGTTTATCAGCCATATCCCAGGAAGTATATATTGTCCCTAGTTGTAAGCCATATCCCTGGCAGTATATTTTGTCCCTGTTTATCAGCCATATCCCTGGAAGTATATATTGTCCCTGGTTGTAAGCCATATCCCTGGAATAATATATCGTCCCTGGTTGTAAACCATATCCCTGGAAGTATATTTTGTCCCTGATTGTAAGCCATTTCCCTGGCAGTATATATTGTCCCTGGTTGTAAGCCATATCCCTGGAAGTATATATTGTCCCTGATTGTCAGCCATATCCCTGGCAGTATATATATTGTCCCTGGTTTTAAGCCATATCCTGTCCCTGGTTGCTGGCCATGTCCCTGGAAGTAAATATTGTCCCTGTTTATCAGCCATTTCCCTGGCAGTATATATTGTCCCTGGTTGTAAGCCATTTCCCTAGGAATCCGGGTCGTTTTGCGCCGAATCCCGTTCGCACCCTGAGTTGTTTCGTTCCTATTCCCTTTCGCAATGGGTGCGTTCGCGCTGATTCCCTTTCGCCCTGGGTGCGTTCGCGCCAATTCATGTTCGCCCTTGGTCGTTTCGTTCCACTTTTATAAATTGTTTTTTTTTGTTGATGTTTTTGGTCAGAATCTGTTTTTGGAGAACCTAAAATTGATGTA
>MJUU01028639.1:6401-24669 GCA_002080025.1 Modiolus philippinarum
TAGGGAAAGACAAGACATATTTTGTTAAGAACCACACCGATTCAAATAAGAAGTACACCGAGACTGACGTAATCAAAATGTTAGAATTTTTGATCGACAATATTTTTGTCGAATTTGGAGGTCGTGTTTTCCAACAAACAATAGGGATTCCTACGGGAACAAACTGTGCGCCGCTTTTAGCTGACCTTTTCCTTTACTCGTATGAGGCCAAGTTTTTACAAGGGCTTATTCAAAGAAAACAAAAACATTTAGCCCAGTCCTTTAATTTCAGCTTCCGCTACATAGACGATGTGCTTTCTCTTAATAATCCTAAATTTAAGGATTATTTACATCAGATCTATCCAAATGAGCTTGAAATTAAAGAAACAACTGAAACACCTACTTCAGCTTCGTACCTAGATCTCTTATTGTATATTGACGAAGATGGACGTTTGAAATCTAAGCTATATGACAAGCGTGATGATTTTAATTTCCCCATTGCGAACTTTCCCTATCTTAGCAGCAAATACCTACCTCTCCAGCCTATGGAGTGTACATTTCACAGTTGATTCGTTACTGTCGAGCTTGTAGTTTGTACATTGATTTTTTGAACAGAGCAAACACACTGTCCCAAAAGCTGCTTAGTCAGGGATTTGTTCAACCTTTGTTAATTTCATCCCTCAAGAAATTCTATGGCCGTCATCATAGCATCATTGAAAGATATGACGTGTCAGTATCCCAAATGAAAGTGGACATTTTCAGCTAGATTCACGTCTTCCCGGCTTTGACTACCGACTTTGACATTTTCCCGGATTGAATCACCCACAGTGTGACGGGATGCTGTTAACAGAGCAGGACATGCTTACCCTTCAGTTTCACTGGAGTTCACACTGTGAGTGCCTTTGTTCTGAATGTTGTGGTTTCTGGTTCAGTGCTTTGTGTCTGTCTGGGGTCATTGTTTTTGTGTCTAACATCATTGTTTTCTGTGTTCTCGTTTTTGCCCTGTCTTTGGACTTCGATTTTTGCGAATGTCACCCCTTTGTTCCTTCGGTATTCTACTGCCGTTGTTTCAACTTTCTGTAATTTAACCTGAAATATATAAGAAGAAGCAGATTTTCTTTATTTGATATTATATCGATGCCCGCAATACTTCAACTTTCTGTAATTTAACCTGAAATATATAAGAAGAAGCAGATTTTCTTCATCCGATATTATATCGATGCCCGCAATACTTCAACTTTCTGTAATTTAACCTGAAATATATCAAAAAGGTAGATTTTCTTCATTCAATATTATATCGATGCCTGCAATACTTCAACTTGCTTCAATTTAACCTAAAATATATAAGAAAAGGCAGATATTCTTCATGAATGGTATATAAGCCCAAAACATGTGATAATATGTTAATATTTTTAAAGTAGCTGTTGTTAAGTTGCAGTTGTAAATATCTATATATACAATTATACAATTATTATCTTTCAAAAACAGAAATAAGGGGACGAACAATTGATTTTCAGGGGTGGGAACTGGGCAATTTTGTAAATAAATATTTTAATCTTTGTCCCAGCTGAGACTTATATTAGTCCCAGGTCCCAGAGAAAAAAAAATATTTTAATACTACTTGTCGTGGAAATAAAAAAAATTATTTGTTCGAAATTTTCATGAAAATAAATAATTTGTCTAGGCAAAGAAAACGGGCAAATATATCTATAAAATGTTTTTTTTTTTAATGAAAGTAGTAAACGCACGTTACACGCAATGAACGGAGAACGTTACACGATACGCACACGCATTACACGACCAGTGCAGACGATGCACACGATGAGCGCTAATTTGGCAATGATGAACGTTTCCATTGCTGTAACATTAAAGCCATCAGGGCTCTATGACAGGTCAGAGCAGTCAGGATTCTATGACTGGTTAGAGCGGTCAGGGCTCTATGACCAGAACAGGTCAGAACAGTCACAGTCAGGGCTCTACGACCAGAACAGGTCAAATCAGTCAGGATTCTATGACCAGAACAGGTCAGAGCAGTCGGGGCTTTAGAACAGTTCTAAAGTTAACTTAATAATAAGAGTAGCTTTTATGACTGCTCTATGACTGGTCTAAGTTAACTTGAAAACGGTCCTTAGTTAACTTGGAAGAGCTTTTATGACTGGTTCAAGTTAACTTGGCGAGAGGTTATGTCTGCACCCTACTGTATTAATAATCAACGTGGAAATCTAGAAATCCACAATTCGTACAGATACACAAGATGTCATAATCACATATTCATGCAGAAGTGAGACACTTATAAATAAAAAAAAAAACAGCTCTACATTACACCGTCATACATCAAAATCAATCACGGATCATCCTCATTCGGATGAAACACATGCACGTTTAAATCATCACCTATATGCTTAACAAGGCGCATCAGTTGAGAAATTCAGGGAAATTGTTATGGTTAAAACAAAGGAGAGGGTTAGGGTTATAGTCAGGAACGAAGTTAGGGTTATATGCAGGAAAAGGGAGAGAATTATATTTATTGAAAGCTAAAGGTTCGGGTTAAAATAAAGAAAGGGATTAGAGTTATAGTCGGGAAAACGGTTAGATTTACATTGAATGAAAGGACTTATATTCAGGAAAAGGGTTGGCGTTGAATTCAGGGAAAAGGTACAGTTACATTCAGGAAAATGGTTAGGGTTAAGATAAAGAAATGGCTATGTGTGTTTTTCATTGTTTGAGTGTTAAGGTTTGCTCCTCACATTTTTGGATTTCTGTCAGATT
This sequence comes from Modiolus philippinarum, assembly GCA_002080025.1. Classification (NCBI taxonomy): domain Eukaryota; kingdom Metazoa; phylum Mollusca; class Bivalvia; order Mytilida; family Modiolidae; genus Modiolus; species Modiolus philippinarum. Next base: position 9,150 of record MJUU01028639.1, read on the forward strand.
TTCGGAATCCTCGGGTTTATCCTTTTAAAAGCATAATAATTTTTTGCCCATTTACCTCCTTATTTTTTCCCCATAATTTCATTTTATACATCTTTGTTTGCATTCTGTAAAAATTTCATTCAATTCTATTTATTCTGTCACATTCATTCATAGTCAAACCTTGCTAATGTTGATCCTATGAAAAATCAGAGGAGTTCAGTTTCCCGCCGAATTTTCAATCACTTAAATCTCAAAACGAGATCATTTACCTATCGTTTTTTTCACTTAGATTATTTCTTTTTTGATTTTGTAACTAAATACATGTATCGTGTTTATTTGAAATCCTATTTTTTTTCAAATGGAGTAGCGAACCCCCTTAAATGAACATGATTTTCATCAAAAACGCTTGCAGTCACCTCTATAGCTCAATTTATTGAAGAATTACAAATTTATCATAAAATTCGTGCAATTATCATTAAACTTTAGAAATTAGGACATTATTAAGTAGCTTCATGATCAAAAAAGGAGTTTTTCATACAAAAGTAATAAGTTGTCAATTGTTACTAATTAGAACAGCAGTTTGAGAGGAGAAGATCTTTGATTTTAATGTTCCATATGGTCCAAGGTAAAGACTATGTTCCCCACTGGTGGCCCTATTTGATATAGCTCTGACCTGAAAAAACAACTTTTGTACCAGGGACAACCTAAAGACTATTGTGGCCAAGTTTGGTTCTAATTTTGTCAGAAGTTTCAGTGGAGAAGATCTTTCAATGTCTTTTCCCATAGAGTCCAATATTAAACCTGTGTTTCTTCGGTATTTAGTTATCCTAGCTGGCAGGAATCTTGGATATAGCGCTGATGATATTTTTGTTGTGCAAGAGACCACCTAAGGACAATTATGCCCAAGTTTCATTACACTTGGCTCGGAAGTTTGAGAATAGAAGATCTTTGAAGGAGTTTACCTAAAGTTCCAATGTTAATTCTATGTTTTGCTGGCAGCCGTCTTTGATATAGCTCTGACCTGAAAAACAACGTTTTGAAGGGGACCAACTCAGGACTATTTGGCCAAGTTTGGTTCCAACTGACCAAGTAGTTTTGCAAAGGAAGATCTCTTAATGTTTTTTTTAAATAGGGTCTAATGTTGAAACTATGTTCCCCATGATGGCCATCTTGGTAGATGTCCAAACCCGAAAACAATTGTTTGTAGGGTACCACCCAAGGACTATTGTTGCCAAGTTTGGTTCCAATTGGCGCAGTATTTTCAGAGACGAAAATCTTTAAAGAAAAGTCTACGCCGGACGGACGACGGACGAAAAGTGATTACAACATCTGCCACTGGCTATAGCAATGTAAGCTTAAAAAATTACTTACATGTATTTAAACACCCAAGAACAACAATACAAGCGTTGTTCCATTGCTTGGTTTAATCATGTATTTGTAGAGACTTTGTCTCAAATGCATTTACTCCATATCATTTAGAGCATGTACTTTATACAGTGATAGCAAAACACTGCCCCAAACGCTTACTTTCATCACTTCAGAAATTCAACGGTTGTCATCATGACATCATTGACGTGTCTGTGTCCCAAATGAAAACGAACATTTTCAACTAGATTTCACGTCTCATTGGATTTGACATAACCGGTTTTGACCCGACCATGGCTTGACTCACTGATAGTGTGACGGGTGCCTACTATCGGAGCAGGACATGCTTAACCTTCCGGAGCACTTAATATCACCTCTGGTTCACACTATGAGTGCTTCAGTTCTTAATGTGGTCTTTTTATATCCATGCATTGTGACTGTCTCATGTCATTGTTTTTCATGTTGCTGTTTTTACCATGTCTTTGGACTTCAATTTTTGCCATTATAAGAATCTAACACCAGGGCGAGGGTCAGACAGAAAAATCTCAGACACCCAAGGGTAAGATTTCGAGTACTCGGACGAAGTTTGCTGAGTCTGAGACGCTAGAAATCTTACCCGAAGGTGTCTGAAATTTTTTTGTCTGACCCTCTAACTTGTGTTTGATTATTTTTCTTCCCCTCAGCATCAAAAAAAAATTAAAAAAAAAAAACAAATCACCGTCGAAACGCCATTGCTGACACCAATGAATTACTTCCCTTTTAGCGACGTCATAAGGCATGAAGCGCGTGTCCGAGTTCGGGTTTATTTCGGTACTAAGTATTTACGAATTTATGGTGTGTTTTAGTTCATTTTTATGTTTTTTCAAATGCAATGAATATTCCATTTTATTGTATTAAATGATATACTTTTCGATTCATGTAGACTAAGTCGAGTATATTGTTATGATAAAATATTGGCGGGAAAAAATACTTTTACAGCTTGTCTTACACCCCCTGTGTCAGACAAAAAGATCTTGCACCGCGAAAACAATGGATTCCTTTGTCCGAGGTGGGAGAACATCACTTTCCTATTTTCTCCAGTATTCTACTGCAGTTGTTTCATTGTTAACCCAAAAAGGTCATAGTATTATATCGGGGGATGCCAATTCTATATCTTCGTCAATGATTGAAAAGAGGTTGGGGTGGTAAAAAAAATCTGCAGAAATCGATAAGAAAATGTCAAAATCATCGAAAACACGAAGAAAACATTATAATAATTATACATAGTACAATTGGATGGAGGCCCTTTTTCCTAAAGACCGTCCAAATTTGAAATTGATCTCCGTACCCGAAACAACCGCTCCCTGAATCAACATTTGAATTTTCTGGACAGATAATTAATGGTAAGTCGCAGTTGGTAAATGTGAGAAACATTTGTTCTTTCGGGCAATTGTTATCTGTTGGAAACTTCCTTTACAATGTAAAAAATGTATATCAACTGAAATCAATGAAAACGTTAGTTGCCTGTTTGAAAATTGAGGGTGCTCATACATTGCACAATATTTCATTTAATTTGTTTTTCGATTCAAATAAAACCTGTAAAATGGGTTCAAACCCCTCTTTGACATCACACAGTTCCGCAATGCAGTTTATATAGCATTGCAGTTGATTTATTTGCTCTAAGAAGAAAAAAAATACATCGACATACCGGCTATTGTCCGCTTCAAATCGCCGTTCCCAAAACAAATCTGCACCGCCGCCGAATGTTATATTGTACACGGTGTGAACGGAAATTTAAATACATCGCCAAACGAATACCGAGGCACGAAAAACGAGGGTCCTTTCAGACCAAGAGAAAGGAGATGCTTAGACGTTTAACAGAATTTGCCTTTGATCTACAGTGCCTGATAATGTCAGTATCACCGAACACCGAACTGGACATTATAAAGAAATTATCGGGTCACTATGAAAAGGTCGCGATCGCGTTGATGCTTTGCTACTACTTGATTGTCGTGTCTAAACACGTAATACGTTTTATGTAGAATGCATATGAATTATACCAATTAACAAAATATAAACTTTTCTTTAATATGAATTGAGCTTATTTCGTTTAATTATAGAACTATATTTATCTTTGAATGAATAACCAATAAAAGATATATATATTACCCTTGTTTTGATACGGATCTTATCACGGCGCTAACCGCCTCACTTAAAACTTTCTGTTGTTGAAAGTATGTATAAAAGAACAAAAGGTCCTATACTCAGTTTTTACAGCACGTTCGGAAATAAGTTATTTGTTTATCATTTTTATAGATAAAATACTTTTACGGACAAATCAATAAATTAAAAATTGCATTTCTCCATAACGACTCCTTATGGGGATCATTTAACAGTACAAACAACTTAAAAGAATTAGTATTTAGTGTAACCAGTGTTTCAATATAGAAAATGATTGGCTATGTAAATTATTTCCAATAATTTATACTTATAATTTTTTTTTTTTTTATTTATATGCATAAAATTCATACCAAAAATTACTACATTGCATTTTGACGAAATGCAGTTAAGTATGGTTTTAACCAATCAGTGAATATTCGGTCCGTTTACCATAATTCCATTCAAAAGGACCCATACTTGTGTGCTGTTGTTGTATGGTAAAACAATGCACTAAATGAGCGAACGCGTGAACTCGACAGAAAGGCAGTCTGATTCAAGTTTTCGCCATCCAACACATAGCACACTATAAGGCCATTTGTAAGCTATTATGTACTATATGAGTATGAATGACAGGTGGCAAAAACAGACAGGAACTCTATTTGAGCAGTTGCATTAAGATTAAATGCTTATTTTAGCTTTATAAAATGATTTCATTGACATAAACGCAGCTAACAGATATAACATGAGAAACTATTTTATAAACTACGAAAAGCGAGATTCTAATAGCCATTATGTTATATATTGCAAGTACTTTTTGGCAGATAAAAACTTGTAAAAGATTGTATATATCAATTAAGCAAAACGAACTCAAATACATGCATGTATTATAATCATTTATTCTATAAACTTAGCAGTATTTCCCTAAACAAATATCTGTCTTAACTGATTTTCACGTGGGTTTTTCCCATTTACATTATTTTTAAGGTCTCTCACGACTTTCTGGGTGTGTAGTGTCTTTAGTCTCCTGGTGTTCTCGTTATGGACTTGTCTGACGACTTTAAACTTTGAATTGTGTTCCTTTGGTAGCCTACCGAACCGAAAATAAATATCAAACGTTTGCATAGACCAAAACACAGCACTGTATCATCACGTATCTGAACTGACGACATTGCCATATATCTATTTTTTACTGTTGCAGTTACCTCCTAAAATAATTAAAGTGAAACTATGAACACCTTTCAGTTGACCGCTTGTTAAATGTGAAATATAATTACGGCTATTTTAATTTCGTTGAGATAGCATACTAGACATTATTTTAGTGATGTCTGGCCAACTGATTGAGCTTTTTGAAAAAATGACCATTTAGTTTCAATATTTTTTTGTAATTGTAAGAGAGATGTAGAGGTAAGGAGTAGTGGAACGGGTTTCTATGGCCCTGTTAGGTCTATTTTAAAGTTCATTTTTTGCTCCTGAATTGTGCAGTCGATCGTGACCAATGATTTTATCCCTCGTTCCAGCGTCATTAACGTAGAGCACCGCAAAGGTAGTGTAGCGGTGTGAGAGTGGTGTGACAATTGGACATTAAGTCGCATTCTTGACCTTGATCATAACTTACCCGCGTAAAAATACCCGAAACCTAACCCTATTTTAGGTCTTTCTTTGTACTTATATTATCTTTACCTTTGTGTTGTTTTATTACTCTGGAAGCTCTTTTTTTTTGTTGTATTTTCTGAGCTTGGATGTGCTTTTCTATTGATTGAGTTGTCCCCTTGTATGATCTCTAACTCTTAGCTTAAACCCCTTGTTGTTTTCATACGTGTTTCGTTTTCTTTTTGTGTTTGTTTTTTTTTTATCCCAATCGTAACTATAACCCCTTTTTGTGTCTGCCCATGTACTTCTTCAGTCTAACCACTGTAACATTTTTTTACTTGTGCTCTTTATGATTTGAAATCGTATTTTCTATTACACTATTTAAATAAACACCTAAATTACAGATATATACATATTTTATTTTCCCCGACACGAAGCAATCATGTGTTAGGGAATGGGGACTCGGGGGGTTCCTAAAAAAACTTTTCAAAAAATTTAAAATATATATATATAAATAAAAAAATGAGTAAAAATGTGTGTGTTGTTCTTCTGATGTCTTTTTTTCCTCCTCCTCTCCTTTTAAGACCCAAAACTACCATCCTCTCAAATTATCGAGATGAGCACGCGAGCAGTGAAAGCGAAAAGTGAGAACGAGCAGCCGAATAAGCACATGAGCATACCTTTCAACGGCGAATTTATAGCTTTTCCCACCACAAGATACAAGGCACTTGTCACCACCACCACTTACCGCCGAATTCCCCAGATGAGCACGCAAGCAGTGAAACGAGCAACGTGAGCAGCTAAGTTAGCAGGTGGGTATACCATCGGACAGCAAAATTTCCACCACAAATGAGCACACGAGTAGTGGAATGAGCAAGCAAGAAGCGACATTCCAAATCTGACTGTATTTAATGCTTTGTTCTTTAAAATATCGTCATTCGTACTTCGAATCCAGAGAGAAGAAGACGTCGATAATGTATCACTGCGACATTTGTGAATACAGGACCAATCGTCACTTCAATATCGTTCGCCACAAGAATCAGACACACGACATGGAAAATACTTCGCCAATTGAATCGAACACAGAGTCCAACATATCAGAAGAAAGCTGACGAATCTATATATAGCAAAGAAGAAAGTAATGACTCTAATACGTCAAAAGAGTCCACGGACGAAAGCACTGACGATGCAGATGATCAAAAGTCTTTATGGACGCTGATCGTGAATCAAACATTTGACAAACTCGAACCAGAATACACCTAGAAAGCAGAAGGGTTGATGGAAGAAGGACACAACTCTGAAAAGGCTCGTTTAGCCGCATATGAAGACATGAATAAACTTTTTAGAGATCATACGAGAAAACAATACCTGGAGACAGTGTTCTGGATGCATGATTTCAACAACGATAAAGATAAAAAGGATCAGAGATACAGCTGTACGTTTAAGGGAACAAGAAGACTACGACACCAGTGAATCTTGGCAACATGCAGTGAAGAAAAGAAAATATCTGTTAGATGACGTATTGGACAGATTCGAACCACCACCAATCGAAGATAGCAATGACTGGATGTAAATAAAAGAAAAGAAGAAAAGGGTGATGCGGTAATGCGGCCTATCCGTAGGGTAGCCAGTCAAAAGCCTGAAGAAAGGCAGAGTGACAACGACAGTAAAATGCCGAAGGAATAAAAGAGTAAAATTAACAAAAATCGAAGTCCAAAGGCATGTCCAAAACAAGAACACAGAAAACAACGATGCCAGACACAAAACTACGACGCTAGACTGACACAAAGCACAGAAACAGAATTAACAACATCGGGTGCTCCGGAAGGGTAAGCATGTCCTGCTCTGTTAACAGCATCCGTCACATTGTGAGTGGGTCAATCCAGGAAAATGTCAAAGTCGGTAGTCAAAGCCGGGAAGACGTGAATCTAGCTGAAAATGTCCACTTTCATTTGGGATACTGACAAGTCATATCTTTCGATCATGTTATGGTGACAGCCGTAGAATTTCTTGAGGGATGAAATGAACATAGGTTAAACAAATCCCTGACTTAGCAGCTTTTGGGACAGTGTTTTTGCTCTGTTAAAAAAATCACTGTACAAGCTACACGCTCGACAGTAACGCATCAACTGTGAAATGTACACTCCATAGGCTGGAGAGGTGGGTATATTGCTGCTAAGAAAGGGAAAGTTCACAATTGGGAAATTAAAATCGCCACGCTTATCATACAGCTTAGACCCCAAACGTCCATCTTCGTCAATATACAATAATAGATCTAGGTACGAAGCTGAAGTGGGTGTTTCAGTTGTTTCTTTAATCTCAAGCTCATTGGGATAGATCTGATGTAAATACTCCTTAAATTTAGGATTTTTAAGAGAAAGTACATCGTTTATGTAGCGGAAACTGATATTAAAGGACTGGGCTAAAGAGTTTTGTTTTCTTTGAATAAGCCCTTGTAAAAACTTGGCCTTGTACGAGTAAAGGAAAAGTTCATCTAAAAGCGGCGCACAGTTAGTTCCCATAGGAATTCCTATTGTCTGTTGGAAAACACGACCTCCGAATTCGACAAAAATATTGTCGATCAAAAATTCTAACATTTTGATTACGTCAGTCTCGGTGTACTTCTTGTTTGAATCAGTGTGGTTCTTAACAAAATATGTCTTGTCTTTCCCTATAACTTAATAGGTGTATCTGCGTTCTCCATTTTAGTGCAGAAACATTGGTGTATTAAATCTGCAATTACTGTTTTAAGTTTATTATGTGGCAGGGTTGTATAAAGAGTAGAAAAGTCAAAGGCTTGAATGCTATGGCAATGGGTAAGACTGGTTGAGGATAGCTGTTCAAGAAGATCTTTTGAATTTTTAAGAATCCACATTTGATTCGCACTGCTTGTGGAGTAAGCTTTATTACAGTAATTTTTCAGGCCATCTTTGACTGCGGTCAACAACGTTGTGAGGAGCTGTCAAAGAGGTTTAGTGGTGCATCTGGAAGACCCGGCAATGAATCTCTGTTTGTATGGATTCTTATGAAGTTTAGGTACCCAGTAGATGTAAGGGAGTTGATTGTTTTCATCATTGGCTTAAATGCCAAATGATGCTAAAACTGAAGTGTAATTTTTTACAATCTCATCTATCGATATTGTAGTAGGGGTACCTTTTGGAATATATACTAGAATCCACCAAAATGACCCCCTGTCAAAAGTTTGGACCCCCGTATATAAAAAAACTAAAGCAATTTTTTGAATAAATCAGAAGTAAATAACTTAATGCCATAACTGTTCTGTTCAAAGTTAATTAAATCTGCGTTCAGGAGCATCGTTTACAGAGATTCCGGGAATGGTTCTGGGTGGTAAAAAATTCGTTGCCTGCCATGATTGTCCCATCCACTCTCGTTAGTTTCCTCTTTATATTTCTAACTGATTGACTTGCTAATGTACAAGGGTAGCTAATATATTGATCACTAGATGAAAAACTCTAACTAGTCAATCAGTCTCATAACCCGACACTGTTAATGCGTACAGCGTTTAGTGGAAAACAAACAATGCAAAAATAATGATGCTGTACAAAAAATGTTTGCACACTGTCTCTGTGAAATATTCAAGAAGTAAGTCAAGTTTTGAACCCTCAATCATAAATTTTACTTTTTTGGGGGTTTGTTCTTCTAAATATTTTGATTCAATCAATGCTGAAAAGACATAAGTTGTCTCTTTTTAAATACTGAGGCTTCTTCCGTGTATTGAACTCGGTGTATGCCCGTACTGGATATGGCCGATATCTCTGCTGGTGGACGAATCGACCCCGTGGATATAATCCGTCTAGTCACAATACTCCGTAGTCATGAAACAAAAGAAAACGAAGCAAAAAACAGAACGTCGCCCCGGGTTACCAAGTTCCAAAACTGCTGAGTTTACAGACACGGATTCATCAGATACACCAGGTGTCTATAGTTTTTCCCCGATAGAGACAACATCCGAGGCGTCTTTTTCAAGTCTATCAGGTTCTGGCAATGATGAAACTAATCCACAAATTAGGCCATGTAATGTTAAATTGTCTGATATTTTATCTTTTGATTATTCCAGTTCTTTTGGTTCCATTACTAAATACCGTATCAAAAATTGTAAAACCTGTGACATGCTGCTAATAGATCCAGCTTTTACCAGCAATTTAAGTGGTAAAACTTACACTGCCAGAACATATGATGACTTGAATTAAGAATCGCATAACCTATTTTATGGTATAGAGTGAACTCTGTGTGACTTGATATATATTTGTGATACAAAGGATAGATTGAATAATATACAGTTATTTAATGCATATGAGGGCAATAGACTAGAATATTTTGCCCAAGGTGTCAGAAATCCCCATGTGTTCTATTGCCCGAGGCCTACGGCCGGAGCAATGGAACACTTGGGGGTTTCTGATACCGAGGGCAAAATTTTCTAGTCTATTGCCCCAATATGCATTATATAACTGTTTTATTACCTTATTAAATTATTTTAGCAAAAACATATCTCATGCAAGCAAAGAGAGGTTGTTTTCATGACAAATAAGATTTTAATCAAAACTGGGCCAAGAGAAGTTGTTTTCACGACAAATCAAATTTTATTCAAAATTTGGCAAAGAGAAGTTGTTTTCATGGCAAATTGATTGATTGATTGAATATTGTTTAACGTCTACTCAGCAATATTTCAGCTATATCAAGACGAGAACAAGTTTGTTAATAAATAATCACTTTGGGGTATGGAAAGGGCCATGGGACGGGCAATTCTGACTGCCACTGGAAAAGTAGGGTGAAATCGTCAAGGGCGGGGAATTTAGCCTTGTAGCCGATCACCTACGGACCACCCAAAAAAGAGCTTGCTACAAGGGTTCTTTAACGTGCAGGAAGCGTGGCATTTCTTCCAACACGTGGACCTGAGTTTACATCCCATCCGAAAGATGGGTTGTGTATTTATTAATCCCGCACAACCACGGAATGGGTCCTATTTCTATATCCCGGGACCCTCGGGGTCAGCCTCCGTTTAGGAGGGGTCACACCCCGCAAGCCGGAGATACTGGGTCCTATTTCTATATCCCGGGGTTCCCTCGGGGTCCTCTCATTCAAAACTGGTCAAAGTTTTACTTTACATGTTTTCATGAAATGCATTTAAACTTCTGAGTTCTAATGACATAAATTTTGAACAGGTGAAATCAAACTTTGGTCAAATTAACAAGAAATGAAACTTTAAAGCGATTATGTTAAGATTAACATGGAAATTAAGTATTAAAAAAAACCTATCCTTGTTTTCCAGAATATTGCGGGCAATAGTTTTTGTAAAATTTCCCGGGGGCAATAGTTTTTGTAAAATTTCCCCGGGCAATAGATCACTTACTTTTTGCCCGGGATTCACAAGAATTAATCCTCTAATAAGAAATCGGGGCATTTTTTGAAAAAATAGCGAAAACTAATGCATTTCTTTTATAATGGGAAAATAATTTTATAAGGTAATAAAAGAATATGTTGACATTGCTACGAAGTCAAAAGACAACATGACTCGTCATGTCTACACACGCTTCAATCAACCAGACCACTCCATCGTCAACATGAAGGTAAGAAACCTTGAGAAAATATATCACCACAAAAACCATCCAACTTTAAGTACACCATACCGTGTACAACGAGAAGAATACTGGATTAGAGAGCATGGAACCGCAATACGCTTTGGTTGCAATGACAATATTAAAAGTATAGGTAATATGTCAAATCCGGGATTTAGCTCTGTCAATGTGTTGAATATCTTGAATGGAAGCCAACGCCGTCAACGCAGTCATGGGTATCGACATTACACTGCCCCAAATCTGCACGACATATCAATTACTGGTCTTCTACCATACATGAATGTCCCCATATGTATTCATCACATACGCACAAAGCTATACTCTTTACACCATTTAAAATTACATTCATTTTATAAAATCTAATTAAACTCTTCCGTGAAAAATCCATCGTCACGTTAATACAAATTTACTGCAATTGTCCTCGATCTTGCTCATCACAGACTATTTAAACCTGTTAGCACATCTGCTAATGAACAGGAACGCCGTTCATTCTTAAAACTCAAATTTGCAAACAAAGGCCTAAATGCCATCAATCTTGGGAATATTCTTCATAATAAACATGTTACCACCAGGATACCACCATATTTTAAAGATCAAACAGTTCCTCTCATATCATATACATATACAAAATCAATTGCAACTAACATCTTCAATCAAAAACAGGGTATTGCGGGATGTCCAATTGAAGACTTCAAATCAAAACCACCTGATTGTTCTTGTCTCTTTTCCCCATTCATGTACGCTCCTGCTGGTCACGTTATTACAGGGGACCTCAACATCGTCAACAATGAGATACTACGTGATCTCTTCACAAAAGGTAAAAAATATCGTGAACCTCAACCCACATAATATACCTTAAAAATATTGATTGATGCAATTGATGAATATACCAAACAATGGGCTATGAGAAAGAAGGAAAAGGTTGAAACACTGCCCGACTGCATCAGGTCCATAAAGTCATTAATTGTAGGTGGAAATAGATGCCTTAAGACAACCATGAGCCCCAATTCAAAAAGCATATTTGATGATACCGAGGTAGCATAAACAACCTGCCTTGTATCTACTGGGTACCTAAATTAAATAAATGCCCTCACAAACAGAGATACATAGCTGGGTCTGCCAAATGCACACCAAAACCCCTTTCTAAGCTCCTCACTTCATTACTGACTGCAGTCAAAGATGGCCTCTTTTGACTTAAATTTTTAAGATAAGTGTTTGGAGCTATTTCTTTATCATCAGCAATGAAATGATATGTAGTAAAGACATACTTCTAAGCTTAAGTCTGTACAAATACATAGTGACTTTAAGATGAAGAATAACATTGTTCCATTGCCTTGTTTTACAATGTATTTCAGAGATCCTGTGCATTTACTCCATATCCTATAATTATAGTTACAGACTGGAGTTTTTCTCTCCTGCGGTGTGGACTCCATGAAAATAAAAGATTACTGTTGCAAGAGATCTTTTTTAGTTATTTTAGTTATGGTTGCAATATCATACTTTCAAATAATGTCATCTTAATTTTTGCAATTTTGAAATTTTATTCATGCCGCCTCTAATGATTTTAGTATGCAATTTTTTCTTCCAATTGACTTAAGTGCTCTGTGATTGGTTGTATATTCTGTTTATAGGACAACGATTGGCAGTGATCGTAAGATAACTTAGCCGATTATTTTTGTTTGTTGGCGATCCGGCATTCATGAATAAAACAATAGATACCCAGACGTAACGTTTACCGACATTTTGCAATCGCACTGTCTTGAAGTTACTATGAGTTATAAAAGGAGCTCGTTATTGAAGGCTTCATAGTGATTCAAGATGAAGAATGACAATAAAAAAGTTGTTTTTTACTTGGTTTTACCATGTATTTGTTGAGAGTTTGGTTAATGTGCATTTTTTTTTCATATCCTTTCACTGTTAATAGTAAAATCATGCGATGGAACAAAACGCTTGAATTTCTTGTTCTTCAACCTAAAGTCATCATCTCTTCTTTAATAAACGGTATGTTTTCTACCTCTTTAACAGGCGAGACATGTTGGATTCCATCGCAAACTTTGCAGACACCTCTTCTCTTACATCAAAATGATCATTGTTCAGATTGCATCCCAGCATAATAGGATGTTTGCTTGCGATGTCTATTCTGATGTCAGAATGCTCGGCCGCAGTGTTGGCCCTTTCCGTCTTAAAAACGGCTTGTGGGTTCTACTTCCTCAACATCTTTACTTCGGTATGTTATCTTTGCTCCGATTTCAACCATACTTCACAGGAGTGGTGATGACAATGTCTAGTTATACACGGTGTATATGGACAGCTTAATTTCGGTTATATTCATTTTTAGATTGCAGTATTCTTGAACGTGCATAAACTGAAATTTTCACTTTGTTTTGTTTTTGTTTAATCTATTTCAGGAAATGGGACCAAAAAGTTGTTCGATGAGGTATTTGAACATATTTGATAGTATAATCTTGATCAATTATTTGATCAATAATTTTAGTGCATTTAATAGTATTGCAGCTGGAGAATGTCGATGGATTTGAGCAAGCAATTACCGTTTTTGAGCAACAAAAACCAAAAGAGTTTCAAATGGGAAAGCTATTATTTTTAAGAGATTTTGATGTTTTTTCCTGTTAATTTCTTTAAATATGTTCAAATAAAAGAATAGATGATGTAAACCGAATTTACAAAAATTTAAATCATTTTTTTTTAAGTCAAACCATTGAAAATATTTGTTTTGACCAAAATTCACCCAAAAAGCATGGATTGCTAACAGATTCCCAAAATTAATTTGTCTTTCGAGAGCTTCTGGAAATTTATCAATAGTTTAAACTCAATATGTTTATTCTCAGTTTTCAAAATTATGTCTTATATGAAAAAAATGGCCAAAATACTTGATTGTATGCAAAAATTGCTAGTTTTGGACATTTTCATAAAATTTACCAAAGTTGGAACCTCAATAGAATTTCAAAAGCTTATGGTACATCTAGGCAATGTGCAACATTTCTACATCATAATTAAATTACTTTATCCCAAATTTGTTTGACATAGGGACCTAAAGTTAAAACTTAGTCAAATTGATTGATACAGGAAATATAGGTCAAGGTGACACAACTCTGATATGGATGTTGGTTTCTTGTAAAGATGTAGCAACTAACTAATCTTCATCTGTCTATGGCATGTAGGTGTTGAGAGATGGTGCAAACCAAAAAAAAATTGATCGAAAGAAACTAAATGTTGAATAAAAGGATATGGAGTAAATGCACATGAGACAAAGTCTCTACATGGTAAAAAACAAGCAAAGGAACAACGCTTTTATTGTTGTTCTTCATCTTGAAGTCACAACGAGGCCTTCAACAATGAGCTTTGCTCATACCTCATAGTAAGTTCAAGACGGCCCCTAGCACCGGTTTAAGCGGAATTCTTTGCTAATTGTCGAGCAACGCTACATCCATGTCTTTCTTGGTCATGGGTGTGGGATTGTCAACAAACAACAATTAAACTGGCAAAGTGCTCTTACACTCACTGTCATCCTTTGCCCGACAAAAGCACTAGTGTCTTAAGCTAGTGGACAACTACAACATATAGACAAACATAGGGCACTCATCAAGTCGAATGTAAGAAAACTTGGCGTTATAAAATAGTGAGATGTGGGCACTTAAAACAGGTGGTCTGGATTACATTTCGAAAATTACAAAAATAATTGCCAAAATTTGAAAGTATCAATAGTATATCCATATGAGAAATTCTCTCACGCACAAGTACACCATAACTGAAAAATATAGAGAGCATATATAAGTCCAACATGTCCAACAAATGGCAAAATACGAAAACATGAACTTGCAGTGAATATTGTGTCAAATGTGGAACCATATTGAACATGATTTGGAAAAATCACAAAAATTTTAAAAAAAGTTTTACATTTGGGTTAACAAAATGATCACGACGACGCCAACGACGACAGAATCTATGGTAGCTCTGTCACGCCTTTGCGACAAATGAACTACCATCAAGATGCATTAATACAGAAATGATAACAGGAAACACTTACAATGACCGGCAATGACCGGAAATAACAACCACATGCCACAACCCACTAAGGAGCTGCACAAAATAATAAAAGGACACAAGACAAACGTAGCATGCATGTGGAGGTAAGATTATCGTACCAAGTACAGTGACTGGGATCTTAACTCAAGACGTAAACATTTATGTAAGTCACTCAAGCGGGAAATGTATTTCAATGTAACCTGGATGCTGACCACATCAGACATACATGCATGTGCAAGGTCATGAAGGATTGATGATCCTACCATGTACAATTACTGAAATCTACCTGAATGTAAGTCACTAACAAGAGGCTCTCAAGAGCCTGTATCGCTCACCTGGGCCATTGCTGACAAATACAGTCAAAAATAATAATACCAATGTTGAATGCCAATCTTGAATCTGTTCAGACAAGCCAGACACATTTAAGAAGGGGACAAACTAAGGTCCATTGTGACCAAGTGTGATTCCAATTGGCCAAGTACTTTTAGAAGAGAAGATCTTGGAATATGTTTCCCCATAGGGTCCAATGTTAAACTAAGTTCCCCGCTGGTGGCCATCTTAGATGATGTGCAGACTTGCCGGACTCATTTTTGAAAGGGAACCACCTAACGACTATTCTGGCCAAATTTGGTTCCGATTGGCTCTGCGGCTTCAGAGAAGAATATCTTTGAATACCTTCCCATAGGGTCCAATGATAAAACCAGGCTTCACGCGCTGGTGGCCATCTTGGATATGATGCGGACTTGACAGACACTTTTTTGAAAGGGGACCAACTTAGGACTATTGTGAACATCAATATGTATTTG
>MJUU01028639.1:25931-62792 GCA_002080025.1 Modiolus philippinarum
TTTTTAGTAACAGCGGCCATGTTGTTTGGTCTTTGGACTAATTGAACACAATTTTGAAACTGTATACCCTGGTGATGATTCAGGCCAAGTTTGGTTACAATTGGCCCAGCAGTTTGAGAGGAGAAGATTTTTGAAATTGTAGACGAACAATGTATAAAAGAGCAAAAATTTGACAATAAAGGGCAATAACTTCAACATGGGTATTCAGATTTGCTTCAAAATTTTCAGAGGGATAGATCTTGGTATGCTGAACATTTTTGCAATTTCAAGTTGGCTTCTATCTGTTATAGTTTTCCTAATAAAAAATTAAAAATATTAAAATTTTGAAAATTTTACGGAAAAGGGGCAATAATTCCAACATGGGTCATCGGATTTTCTTCAAAATTGCACGGCGGGTAGATCTTGTCATTCTGATCATTTTTACCCTTGTCAGATTTTTGATATCTGCTACGGTTTTTGAGTTATTTGCCAAAAACAGCAATCTACCCCTACGTTCTATTTTTAGTAACAGCGGCCATGTTGTTTGGTCCTCGGACTAACCGAACACATTTTTTAAACTACATACCCTGGTGATGATCCAGGCCAAGTTTGGTTTCATTTGGCCCAGTAGTTTCAGAGAAGATTTTTGAAGAAAAGTTTACGACGGACGGACGGACGGACGGACGGACGACGGACGGACGACGGACGACGGACGCCAAGTGATGGCAAAAGCTCACCCTGGCTTTAGCCAGGTGAGCTAAAAAGGAGAATGAGATCGAAAAGATCATTTTGCCAGGATGCTGATCTACCATCAGAGATGTATGTATATGCAAAGTTAGATGATCCTACCATGTAAAAAAGTTTCTGAAATCTGACCTCGGATATTAGAATAATGTAACTTGACTGGAAGTCACTCAAGTGGAAAATATAAAATATAAGTGAATGTGACATAATTTTGTCTTAATTCTGACCAACCACCAGAGATACATGCAAAAATAGATGATCTTAACATGTACAGCGACTGAAGTGTGAACTTGGTACTATAAGTAAGCTTGAATGTGAGTCACTCAAGCGGAACATGTATGTCAGAGTGATTTAACTTTGCATTGACACTGACCTAACATCAGAGATGCATGTGTATGCAAGGTTACATGATCTTACCATATAGAGTTACTGAGATCTGCAATTGGACGTTAACTTGAAAATATGTTACTCGAGCAGAAAAGCTAGGTCAAATTCACCTTATTTCACCTGCATGCCAACTCATCACCAGAGCAAGGTTACATTTTGTAGATGATCCTACCACGTGCAGTGACTGAGATCTGAATTCAAGCCGAAAATGTAAATCAAAGTTACCTAATTTTACCATCAGAGATGCATGCGTAAACACAGTTGGATGATCCTTCTATGTTTATCGATACGAACTTGGATCTAAGTTTAAACGTAAGCCACTCAAGCAGAAAATAAAGGTCAAAGACACTTATTTTTCTCGATGATGTTAGTCAACCAAAAATGTTTCTTAATGCAAAGTTTGATGACCCTACCCTGCATAATTGCAGAGATATATACCAAAATGTAGACGCGGATGCCGGGGTACTCCAATAGTCATCCTGAACTTGGTTGAGGCGAACTAATAATATATTTCTTTAAGATTAGTCTATAAAACATGTAAAGCTAGAAAATGTTTTCTCATCCTACCTGCAATGTCTTCTATGTAACCAAAGACTGGGTGCGATTTTTCGGTCTCACTTATAGATGAGATAAGTTACACGCACTTTTTCCAACGAAATTATGCTCATAATCGTCTAAGATCATTTTTAAGTTAAGGATGGTCACTCCTCAGGTTTTTGAAACTGTCTCTGACTTTCGGAATTCTCTTATTTTATGCACCATGATGCATTAGAAAATCTTGCACACTGACCCCGACTTTTCTTTTTAAAATATGTTTGTATACATCTTGAATAAATTTTTAACAAAATTTGAAGAAAATCTTGATATATCATCATTGTATTCAAAAGGGCGACTGCCTTTATACAAAGTAAATGAAAAATCAAGAGGAGTTAGGTTTCCCGCCAAAATTTTATGTACGTAAATCTCAAAAACGAGCATACTGACATATCAATATTTTTTGCTTAAAATGATGTATGATCAATGTTCTAATAGATAAAGCTTCTAATTTCAAAACCTTGATATAATGAACTTGAGGAGTGACCATCCTTAAGTCGGTAAGATACTTATGCAACAAAAGTGATAGATAGCGTACATTGATGTGTTTGATGATGTTTATTACAAAAAAACGACGGAATGTGTTGTGTTCATATTGACAGCTTTAAATCACAAATGTAATTAAAAAATCCCGCGCTCGAATCTTGTGACGTCGTTAAAGGGGACGTTACGCCAATAAGCAAACAAACGTCGCAAAGGTCAAAATCCAGATTAACGATTTGGCCGTAAATAAGTGAAAATAAATGAAAATCCAGAGTAAGTCAAGTAAATGAATGTGTAATGTATTAAATTTTGAATTATTTAGTGTCGATAAAAATCGATCATTACACTTGATACATTTGTACATTTGTAGTACGTAACACGATGTCCAATGTCGAAAAGAGCAATATTCCCTTTGTGTTGGCAGGGTGAAGAAACAAATAAAACACGGGTAGGTGTGCAAGACGAGGTCACACACCTCTTTGACTGGGCAAGGCCTAATCAGAGATAACCTTAATCTTTATCTTGGGTGCGAGAGAATGTCATGTCTTGCAAACCACCCCATGTTAAATTCATAATATCTTTTCCTAATATGACCTTTCCGGTCAATCGGTAGTAAAAGAATTTTTCACTTAAAGGTATTTGATGTTCGACAATTAGCAAAGAATTCCTCTCAAATAAACGCTAGGGGCCGTCATGAACTTACGCTCTCATGGTTACAAATTATGGCGGATTCTCATGAAATTTAACCAAATATTAATAAAACAAATACCGCGGTCAAGTTCGATGATCAGCCTCGGTCGATTCTTTTTGTTGGAGTTATTATTTCATTATACATTTCATATTTCATATACAGTATACAGTACATGTATACTGCTTTACCGGCGGGGGCACAGAAATTCTATTCTTGTTATATGGTAACTGTGTAAGCGGCAGGCTAACATTTATTTTCGCAAAAGTGGCTGATAGGTGCAAGATATAATTAGCGATGCTGAATTTTTATCTTCTACAAAAAGGAAGAACATTTATGTTTAAAGAAATGCAAAAAACAAAATTAAAATTTCAAAGTATATCCCAAACAACATGGCAGAGGTGCTATCAATTCATCAATCCTCAAATACCATGGTAGATGTGCTGTCAATTTCATCAATACTCAAATTGTGTATTCAAATTACTTTTAACAGGACAGAATCCTATATTTGTAGGTTGTAAAAAATAATTTCAATGGCCAATAAACTAAACTAACGGGTTGATTGTTTTGATCACTCGGTTATGCGGCTGGCCAGATTGATAGAGTCCTACATGTACAAGTCCTGAATTTGATTCTTGATGTTTACTTAAGTCAATTTTGTGAGATGAATCCTGCACTTTCGGCCCCTTACATATTCAAACACATTCACAACGAAATTGCATAATGGCTATACATGTGTACGTTCTTTTTTTTATAACTTTAATTATTGGCATCAGAAATCTAATAAATAGACTCCGCCAAGTTTTCATATAAACAAGAAGCATGGCTATGAAATGAAACATAGACTTTAACTTCCATAAACCATCTGGAATTTATCTACAGTATTAACGAATATTTTCTAAATGGATGCCGACAGATCCGAACCGTCATTTGTTTCAATTTTAGTTTAATACTCAAATTCTGATCTGGTCTTGAGAACGTTTTTTGCAAGATTGATTGATTGATTGAATATTGTTTAACGTCTACTGAGCTTTTTTTGAAGAAATTTTGACTATTCATTTCTCTGAGTATCTTGACTTTTCTTCTAATTCGCAAATTGCAATTAGAGCAAGTTTTTTTTTAATTACAACATTGAACAATCATTTGCCACTGGTGAGAGTAGCTACCTGGAGTTCTAATACAGGCTAGGTGACGTACAAATCAGCTATCTTTTGGTCATGAGTTTCAGAAGTAACTGAAGTAACTGAAATATTAGGTTTATGCACTTTTTAAACCACCATACCAAAAAAGTTTTTTTTTAAATTGCGTGTAAGCAAATCTAAAATGCATAGGATAATAGAAAACATACAGGACAGGGAAGAGCTGTACGAATGACACACAATTGGGTACATGATAATTTTGACGATCAATATTGCAAAAAATTATCATTGTAAACAATGTTACAAAATCATAACATTGGTACAGTGTAGAACACTTAAGCTTACAAAATTCATGAAATTATAGGTGCAGAAATATTTACACCTTGGTCAGCAAAATTCTTTTATTTTACACAGGTTCCTGCAATTTCTATATCAAGGAAGTAAAATATGAAAAAGCAGATACGAGGTAATTCGGAGAAAAGCCAAGGTGAATTCATGTAATTCAACCATTGTTGAAATATATTCCACACTGGCAGCAATGTTGTAAGTCAGATCCGACTATAATCAAAGCATTCTTTGTAAAGGACTTCGATACATCATTCAATAAACAATTAAGTTGAATTAAATTTGCTTTAGAAATTTTAGAGCAGATGAGGAAAATGATAATTTCAAATACGGCCCAATTTTATACTAAATGCCATGCTGGAGCCATGTTTTTGTCATTTGGAAATATAAATGATTTCAGCACTTTTTGTGAACAACCTCCCATACATCATTCTCGAGAAATTTGGATGAATTTGCATTAGTGTCAACAGAAATGCTCAAAATATGATTTTCCCCTTTGGTCGAATACTAAACTATGATCTAGTAGCCATATTTTGTTTGTCTAATCTCAATGACATGAGCAATCTTTGAAAAGGACCTTCAAGTTATCATCCTGTTACTTCAGTATAGCTCAGTTAAATTTGCTTCTGTATAGTTTCAAATTAGATGATGGAAATTAAGATTTTTCCAAAAGGTCCAATGATTAACATGTTCTGTGCTTGCAGCCATGTTTTTTATGGGATAAAAACAAAATGAACATCTTTGTGAAGAACCTTCCAAACATTATTCCTTTAAAGTTTGTTTAAATTTTGGCATCTGTATCGCACACCAAAGAAATTGGAACCCACGAACTATATGATAAATTGATAACCTTCATAAGAAATTCATAAGAGTTTCTATCATGTGTTTTTTTTTTTTTTTTTTTTTTTTTTTTTTATATATATATAATGGATTGACTACATTTTACTAGAAAAATTGCGTAAAATAGTTTACTGCGTTAGACACTCATATATGAAATGTAAATATGCCACAGGTCGAAGGGAATATGATTGTTTAATTTCTTGACTCATAAGACTGCTAAATGCTCGTAATTCGCAGTAAAGACGGCAAACCAGCAACAAGAACAACAATAAAAGCATCGATCGATTGCTTGCAGGCAAGCGGCGAAGACGTCATTTTATAAATTTTAAATGACCTTAAAGCCTCATGGAATTTTATTTGCTCATACGAAAGGATGAAATGTTAGCTAATAGAGGGTTGTGTCGTAAACATCGAAAACTGGTGCAAACTGTACGAATTGTGGGGTCAAAAGTGTCACCTTGTAGAACTCCAATTTGGACCAAGTCAAAGTAAGTGAGTCAAAATCGTTCAAAATTTAATAAAAAGTCATTGAAATCCTTGTAATGCTTTGAAATAAAGATAACTTCGTCAAATGCAATGACTAGATATAGACATTTGGTAACAAAAATGGCGTCATATGCATCGTTTTCAGAATAATCGCTAAAATAGACATTTTCAAGTGTGTAGTAATTTTTCAAAAAAAATGTTGTTTTTTTGCTAAGCATGTGATCAAAACAACCATGAAAGCATTGCTGTGAATACGTAAATGTTTTTTGTTGCATAAACTATCAAAAGAAAATCAAATATCGGTGCTAAAACTGAAGACTGTCATTTGATATTTTTTTTCAAAATTATTGCCAAGTAGCTAGTTTTGTAACAAATGCATTTTAAGTTGTCAAATACCATTTTTTCAAGAAGAAATGTTATAATGTCATCATATGACAATAGAAAATACTTTTCATACTAAGATATCTAAAGTACAAGGGAGATAAATTAATGTAAAATGGTAAAATCGAACATAAATAGATGACAATTTCTGAGTTGGAAATAGGACCTTTAAGGATAGCAAAGACACAATGTACTAACAAATATGAAGAGAAATCAACATTTAACAATTAAATCAACAAATACTTTTGAAATATGCAATGAAATTGAAACAATATTTTAATATAATGATATTGTGAATGTCTAAAATTGTTTAAGGTAAAAATCTGACTGACATTAATGTAACGCTATACAATGGAATCGCAAATTTAAATGTAAAAGTTTTTATAATATCTAAAAGGTAAATCCTTAACAATAGAGACGACATTTATAAGGTAAAAACTATTTAATAGAGATGATACAGATGTGCTTATTTTAGTGATCCATTTTTATCCTCAGCTAAAAAGAACAACAGACATGTGAATTCAGACTGGGTCGGATTGGAATATGAAGGAAAATCGTCGATTTGTTCCCGTACACTCCATTGTGAATGACATTGGGCCATTGGTGTCAAAATTTCCTATATTTTCACGTGCACTTACGGGAAGTGACGCCACTTGTGCATTTTTTAATAGGAAAGAAGTCCCTATTAAACTTATCAAAGGTCAGTCATGTCGTTTTCAAGATCCTGTTTCTCTAGCAGAAAATGACATTAATTCTTCAAGGAAGGTAATTTCTTCATTGTATGACACAGGGGGCAGATTCAGGAAGTCGCATAACAGTCTAAACCAGCACAAACTTCAAATTGCTACAAGTAAAGACTCCATGCAAAGCATCTTTCAGAAGTCGTATCTTACGTTATGCGACAAAGGGTCTGGGCAATGTCATTTAAGCTAAGCCAAACAACTTAGAACCAAGTGACAATGGTTGGAATTTTGAGTACAAGAAATTAGAAAATGTGCTATTCAATGACAAGCTGCGTCAGACTTCCTCCAAGTCATGATTTTTCATGTAAGGAAAATCGAGCATATTTATCTGCATGTGTATGTGCAAAGAGCAGTGCCCGTATTGTTCAGATTGATGTGCATGTCAAGGTAGTGAATCCTGTAACAATACAAAAACTGTTTCCTCTGGTTCTGAAAACAATAATTGACCACTTTTGGGGTGCAAATTACAAGTGTCTCATTGGAATAATAATCTTTTTGAGTGGAAGCCAGGCAAGTGTCTGGTGTTACCTGTACGTCTCAGTCATATCTTAAACTCTTTTTGACATTCTGGGCGATTCATGTATTTTACATTTTATATGTTGTTTTAGATTTTACCTTATAGATATTTTACCTTTTATTTGTTACCTGTTTTAAATTGAAATTTTGCAATTTTTACTCCACAACAACAAACGTTGTGGTCTATAGTTTTTCCGCCTGTTCGTTCGTTTGTCCGTCAGTCGCACCTCAATTTAACGTCTACATTTTTAGGATACTTCTCAGAAACTACAAATTTGATCTTCATAAAATTTTGTTAAATTGTTTTATCCTACAAAATACAACATAATGTAGTTTTTTGCATCTTATCGACAAGATGCAAGAAGAATATCCGTTTCATTTTCATATTCCTTTTAAATTTCATTGTTTAGATGTTTTACCTTACAGATACTATTTCATATTTTTTACCTTTTAATGTCGTCTCTGTTCCTGATAGTTTATCTTTAAATGTCGTCTCTATTCATTATATATTACCCTTTAGATAACGTCTCTGTTCCTTTTATGTCGCCTCTTTTCCCTAGATTTTACCTTTGAAATGTCTCTATTCCCCTGATTTTACTTTTTAAGTGTCGTCTCTATTTCCCTTATTTTACTTTTTAAATTTCGTCTCTATTCCTTAAATTTTACCTTTTAGAAACGATCTCCATTTCTTATATTTTACCTTTAAGGGAGTACGAGCCTCATATTTTAGAAGCATTCTATATCCTCGGGTTTTATCCATTCAAACAGTGCTAAAATTTTTTGCACATGGATCACATTTTCTTGGTCATACGTCACTTCAAAATACATAAAATAGACTGTGTATAAAATTTAATCAACTTCCAATTATAATTTCATATATCTATAAACATCTTATGCAAATTGAAGGAAAACTCAAGAGAGATCTGTTTCCCGCCAAAAGTTTGACGTCTTATATCTCGAAAATTCCTACATGGACTTTCATTTTTTTTTGCTCCATTAGATGTGTTCTTCAAGACAAAAGGTCAGAATTTTAATTCTAATTACAAAATTTTTGAGACTCGTACTCCCGTAAGACACCTCTCTGTTCCTTATATTCTACCTTAAATTCCCGATATTTAACATTTTAAATGTCATCTCTATTCCATATATATTACTGTACCTATTACATTTTATTCGCGATTTCCGTCATAGCTCATATTCCCAGTGTAACGGTAATGTCGGTCAGATTTTTACTTTAATAATTTTCACAATATCTTTATGCTTAGCTATTTATTGTTCCATTTTCTAGTGCATTTTAAAAGTATTTGTTGTTCTATCCGTTAAGTTTTGATTTGTTTTCACATTTTGTGAGTAAATTATGTCTTATATATCCTAAAAACTGCTATTTCCAATTCATAAATTGTCATCTATTTATGTTCGAATTTACCATTTTACATTAATACATCTCTCCTGAACTTTAGATATCTAAGTATGAAAAGTATTCTCTATTGTCAAAGGATGGCATTACAAAATTTTTTTTTGAAAAAATGGGTATTTGACAACTTAAAATGCATTTTTAACAAAACTACCTACTTGGCAGTAATTTTGAAAAAATAGCAAGTGACAGTCTTCCAAAATGGCACCGATATTTGATTTGCTTTTGGATAGCTTATGCAACAAAAAAACATTAACGTATTCATAGCAATGCTTTCATGATTGCGTTGATCACATGCTTAGCCCAAAAACAACAATTTTTTTTTTGAAAAATTACTTCATACTTAAAAATATCTATTTTGGCGATTATTCTAAAAACGGTGCACATGGCGCCATTTTTGTTACCAAATGTATTTCCCTTATTTTACTTTTTAAATTTCGTCTCTATTCCTTAAATTTTACCTTTTAGAAACGATCTCCATTTCTTATATTTTACCTTTAAGGGAGTACGGGCCTCATATTTTAGAAGCATTCTATATCCTCGGGTTTTATCCATTCAAACAGTGCTAAAATTTTTTGCACATGGATCACATTTTCTTGGTCATACGTCACTTCAAAATACATAAAATAGACTGTGTATAAAATTTAATCAACTTCCAATTATAATTTCATATATCTATAAACATCTTATGCAAATTGAAGTTAAACTCTAGAGAGATCTGTTTCCCGCCAAAAGTTTGACGTCTTATATCTCGAAAATTCCTACATGGACTTTCATTTTTTTTGCTCCATTAGATGTGTTCTTCAAGACAAAAGGTCAGAATTTTAATTCTAATTACAAAATTTTTGAGACTCGTACTCCCTTAAGACACCTCTCTGTTCCTTATATTCTACCTTTTAAAGGTTGTCTAAATTCCCGATATTTAACATTTTAAATGTCATCTCTATTCCATATATATATTACTGTACCTATTACATTTTTATTCGCGATTTCCGTCATAGCTCATATTCCCAGTGTAACGGTAATGTCGGTCAGATTTTTACTTTAATAATTTTCACAATATCTTTATGCTTAGCTATTTATTGTTCCATTTTCTAGTGCATTTTAAAAGTATTTGTTGTTCTACCCGTTAAGTTTTGATTTGTTTTCACATTTTGTGAGTAAATTATGTCTTATATATCCTAAAAAATGCTATTTCCAATTCATAAATTGTCATCTATTTATGTTCGAATTTACCATTTTACATTAATACATCTCTCCTGAACTTTAGATATCTAAGTATGAAAAGTATTCTCTATTGTCAAAGGATGGCATTACAAAATTTTTTATTGAAAAAAATGGGTATTTGACAACTTAAAATGCATTTGTAACAAAACTACCTACTTGGCAATAATTTTGAAAAAATAGCAAGTGACAGTCTTCCGAAATGGCACCGATATTTGATTTGCTTTTGGATAGCTTATGCAACAAAAAACATTAACGTATTCATAGCAAGGCTTTCATGATTGCGTTGATCACATGCTTAGCCCAAAAACAACAATTTTTTTTTTTTGAAAAATTACTTCACACTTAAAAATATCTATTTTGGCGATTATTCTAAAAACGGTGCACATGGCGCCATTTTTGTTACCAAATGTGTATATCTAGTCATTGCATTTGACGAAGTAATCTTTATTTCAAAGCACTACAAAGTTTTCAATGACTTTTTATTAAATTTTGAACGATTTTGATTCATTTTCTTTGACTTGGTCAAAATTGGAGTTCTACAAGGCGTCACTTTTGACCCCAAATTTCTTACAGTTTGCACCAGTTTTCGATGTTTACGAC
The DNA here is from genome assembly GCA_002080025.1 of Modiolus philippinarum. Classification (NCBI taxonomy): domain Eukaryota; kingdom Metazoa; phylum Mollusca; class Bivalvia; order Mytilida; family Modiolidae; genus Modiolus; species Modiolus philippinarum. Next base: position 36,498 of record MJUU01028639.1, read on the forward strand.
ATAACCCTCTGTTAGCCAACATTTTAACCTTTCATATGAGACAATAAAATTCCATGAGGCTTTTGGGTCATTTAAATTTTTAAACTAAGCGACTTTTCTAATACTCACCGCTCTACTATTGGTCCTTCAATGTAATTGTAGAGACTATGTAGAGTCTTTGTTACATGTGCTTTCACTCGATATCTCATCATAATCAAGATTCGTACTAATAAATCGGACTTTGAGGGAAAATACTTTTTACAAGTCTTTTATTCTAAATGATCAGCTAAACAAGCACGATCTGGATGATTATATTATATAACTTGTATAAGAAAGGTCTATTGCCTGCGCAAGCAAATATGTCGATGATCAAAGAATGAAATAAAAAAAAATAGTGTTTCACTCAAAGAATAACCCGACCATAATCTTTGATTCTGTTCACTCACACGTACAGGACAGATGTGTCTTTGAACTATGTTATGACAGACAGGCAGCCAAATTGTTTACATCAATGACGCTACACGAGCCAGTACCATCATTGTAGAAACACCTGTGTTATCTTCCAATAAATAGTTTGATAAGGTTAATATTCAAGCATTATACTGAAACTACAAAAAGTGCCAGTATGAATGTATTTGCAGTTATGTCACTATTATTACTGTTATTTGGAACTTTTGGAAATATCATGACACTGATCATTCTAAGTAAAGGCAATTTTAAGAAGATGATGAGTGCTGTTTACTTACGGTTTTTAGCGATCGTGGACCTTTTTGCATTGTACTTTGGATTACTGAGGAAATTCTTATTTCACATACTCCATAAAGATATTCGAAACATTTTCCCAGAAATATGTGCTTTTCACAAGTGGCTTACATACGCTTCCATTCACTGTTCAGCTTGGGTCAGAGTTTCGTTTACTATACAGAGGATTATGTTTACTTGGATGCCACAACAGGCAATAATTAAATTCACAGAACGCAAAGTAAAGATTAGATTAGCTGTGACTATATTAACTATTTTGACAATTAACAGTCATATTCTGTACGGACATCTCCCAGGAAATGAAACAAATAATAACGTAACAGAGAGAACATGTATTACCATCAACCAAGGCTATGTGGAATTCTATGATTTTTATTGGGGTATAATTGATTTTTTATTATACAGTGCAATTCCATCTGTTTTCATGATCACAGGAAATATACTTATTGTAGTCCGTGTGATGAGATCGAAAAAGAACGTTGAACAGAATAGTACTACATGTTCTACCAAAAATACAAATTCAAGAACATCAAGGTTTTCGTCTATGAAAATAACATTAATAGTGGTGAACATCTGCTTTGTTGTTTTCACAGCGCCATCGTGTATACTTATTGTAGGATACCAATACTGGTACACAGAGGAAAATACATCGACACTGTATAGAATTTTCGATATACTAGAACTCTTGCAGTACTTGGATAACTCTACGAATTTTATTACATATTGTCTTACTGGTTCGTTGTTTCGGAATGAAGTTATTAAGACATTTTCAAATGTGTGTAAATGTTTGCGAAAAAGAAACCAAGTTGAAGTCTTACATACATAACCTTTCGATCAGTTGAAATTAAACACATTTTGCATCATATCCATGTTTATTAATTTTATTAATAGGGATAAAAAAAATTATATATTAACGACTGTTTGTGAAACACGGGAAAACAATTCGATTAATTTGTCGTATGGTCATGATGAGTTACTTGTAAGACAATGTCTCTAAGATGAGTATATCGGATTAATGTGCTTTAATTACTACGATATTATACTATATATTAATAATCTAATGTGGTTTAGCTGTGCCTTAAAGACAGTATAATTATTGTGTATTATTCAATTAACACAGTATATTTAGAACATTATTGTGGAACAGTCCTTCGTTTCGTTCATTAAGCAAACAAATAATAGTAACACAGTATTTTCTAGATGTGTCGTATTAATTTATGGGGCAAGTAGAGGCGAGGCCTTGTGATCGGATAAAGTTCTAAGCAGTAGGAGATATCTTACCAATTTAGATAAAGAAAATGCGTGTCTTGTCACTCAAGGATGAAATTAACGAAAACTGAACAAATACCTGACAAACAGATTTTTGAACAGTGTTTTTGCTTTTTTCTAAACATCCTTCGTATTTTTCATGATGAATTAACAGTGTAATGTACAATTCATAGGCTGGAGAGGTAGGCATATTGCTGCTTATAATGGAAAAGTTCACAACTGAAAAGTCAAAATCATATAGCTTAGATTTCAAATGTCCATCTTCGTTAATGTACAACAAAAAATCTAGGTACGAAGCTGAAGTAGGTGTATCAGAAGTGTCTTTAATTTCAAACTCCTTGTTATCTAAATTAAAAACTCCTTAAATTTTCATTTTTTTTCTTTGTGTAAGCTCTTGTAAAATCTAAGATTCGTAGAAGTTAGGGAAAAGATCAGCTAAAAGTTTCGCACAAATCTTTGCCCTAGGAATCCAAATTGTCTGTTGGATAACGCGGCCTCCAAATGCCTTAAAAAATTTGTCCATCAAACATCTTGATTACGCCAGTTTCAGTGTACTCAAAAAAAGTGTCGCTCATACATTCTAACATCTTGATTACGTCAGCTTCAGTGTACCTCTGAATCAGTGTGGTTCTTAACAAAATATGTTTTGTCTTTCGCTACTGCTAAAAATGTGTATCTTCGTTCTCCGTCTTAAATGCAGAAACATTGATGTTTTAAATCTGCACTTACTGTTTTCTATATATGGTGTGGCAGTATTCTATAAAGAAAAGAAATTTTTAAAAACTGAAAGCTATGGCAATAGATGAGAATGGTTGATGTTAGCTGTTCGGGGAGATCTTTGGAATTTTTAAGAATTAATATCTGATTCACGACTCTCATGAATTAAGCTGTATCACAGTAATGATAATGAACAAAAAGGAATATGGACTAAATGTACATTGGACAAAATCCCCATAAATACATGGTAATTTTAAGCAAATGGAACAACGAAGAGCAAACACTCTTGCCCAATAGTAAGTTCAAGATAAATGAAAAATATAAGTACTAAATGCCATTCGCCTTGTTTGAAAGAAGTTCATGTTGTCCCTAATTGGTTCTATTTATATATCTCCTGTTCATAGCAATGTAATAGCGTTCCCTTCGATCCCTGGGTGACCGTTTTGCGGAACATCTTCGCTCCGTTAGAAACAACAGTGACTGCCCAGTCGGTAACCACTTCCGACTCGCCAATCACAGCATCTCGGATATGCGGGTGACTGTCCTTATGAAAACCGACGGAATCATGAAACACAGACAGGAACTCGAATTGAGAGCCATCTATCTTCTTGGAACTTTCAGACCCCGAGGTTTGAACATAAAGAACTTTCGTTCCATTAATGTATAGTTCAACACCAGTTTGTCATATCACCTTATTTTCATATTGGTTTTATTTAAAATTTCTTCATTTTTGGTCCTTTTTTCACGTTTTGTCTTTTTAACTTTAAATTTTTATAATCATTTTTCACTAAATTTCCTGTCATTACACATTTTTGTTCCACGACCCCATTATTTCAATCATCTCTTTGTGAAAGTGTTCAAGATTGGCTAGATTTATCAAATGTCTCGGCTCGCTGCACACCTATCCAATATAGGTTTTTAATTTCTCCATTTCTTCGAGCGTGTTCACACGTGTTTTTCATTATTATTTTTTTTACTTTACCCTTGACAAAGACATTACATGTCGAAATATTGGGCTGTTTTACCCCTCTTTTATCTTTTAGATTCAGATGTACTTTTATATTTGTTTTAATTTTGACTGCGCCCATTTTAGGTGGTTAACCACTCTCTTGACTATAGTATTTTTACATTTTATAACCACCTCGCAACACTTTTTTTGTTTTTGATCCCTTATTTCGCTTGTTTTTGAAATTATCACAAGGAATGTAAATCCGACTTATAAATATTCAGAACTAAACTCAATGTCAACGGTGAAAACATTTTATTTGCTGTATTTATCATACGCACATTCCATCCTCACCCATCTTCCTCTGAAATTTATAAATACAATGAAAACTACACAATATGAATATTTTGTAAACAGCGGAAACCTCTGTAAAATATTCTGTAAAAATAATACATAACTTAAACCTAACGATACTTGATAGTCTTGAAAAATCATGGTTGACAAAACTCTAAATTTATATTTCAAACATCACTTAACCCTCTTATTGAAGATTCCGTTATTTTACTTAGCGCTGTAATGATCATTTCTTTCATTCAATAGCAATTGCTGTTGAGTTGTTACCAGACACTACTCAAATGGAAGGAGAGGTTTAGTGCGATATGAAACCGGTTTATCCAACCATTTCTTTTGAAATACCTGTACCAAGTTTAATCCATTTCGGTCGACAATTTCCCGGTGGTTTCCACCTGATTTGTGTTTTTGTCTCATGTACTTCAGCTCTTAACAACTCGGTAATCTAAATTTGTTTAAAACTATCTCCCTCATGCATAGCTCTGTCCTTAGCTGAATTTGGCTATTCTATTTACATCCTTTTTGTTATTTGTTCTCTATTAGGTTTAACATGTTTTTGGTTAATGGACTTCCAAATATTTTGGTTCGATCTGCACTGATGAGACATAAGTTGTCGAAATGCGCATATGCAGAAAATAAATTAACAGTAATTTCGGTATTATTTTATTTGTTATAATGCATATTAGACCTACACTGAATTTTATATTATATTTTGCTAAAAAGCTGAAATAAGACATTGAAAAGTGTAAAGAATAATGGGAGCAAAATTTGAAACACATTCCATAGAGTCTATTGGACAAATAACTTATACGAAATTTATAAACACTCCCTTTAAAAACACTTTGAATTGCAACAGTCATTTTTCTTTGAATCATTTTAGAATAAATCTTATAAACCCATTGATCTAGAAAGACATGTAGTTCGAAAACTGGCGTAAAAATATCCGCCTTCATCACATGAGGGACACTTATTTAGGCTAAGAAAATATTTATTTTGACTAATTTTATAATTTTGATACAACATCATTTCTTAAAAAGTATTACATTTCAGGACAAAATGAATACAAATTAACGATAATACTATGATGGTATTAGTTTTCACTATCGACAATTATCCTATAGACAGAGTTTATCATAATACTTTCATTTTTGGAGAGAGACAATCTCAGTAGAATACCGAAGGAACAAGGAATGTGGTTCGAAAAAATTACTGCCGATAGACAACAAAGATAAAACAGAAAAACAAAAACAGCCACAAAGTACGGAAATAAATCACATCATTCAGAAACAGAAGTCATAGAGTGAACGTCCATGAAAACCAGGTGTGATATCAGGTGCACTGGGAGGCTAGCATATCTTGTTCCGCTAGCGGCAACCGTTACACTATCAGTTAGTCATTGAAATATGAAATTTGTTTTATGGTTTATTTCAGCAATTCTTATATTATTTATGTTCAATTTTTTGACAGATAATACGAACATTATTTTTTTAGAAAAAAAATCTCTTGAAAGACGAAAGTAATTGATGGCTTGCTGATAAATATGCCATAATAACAAACTTATATTATAAATCATTCTTTCAGGAAATGTCACTTAAGTATACGATATAAAACTATGAATCTTATTTTTGAACGTTTGTCATAACTTGCAGTACGTTTTGAATCATTATACTGGTGATGCAATGTTGAAAACATATTTATATACAACATTTTTCTATGTAGTGTTTATACCCTATCGCTTGCTTTTTCAAGTGAAGGTATCAAGTCCGCCTATCCAGAATTCCCATTGTTATTTATGTTTGTCTCTTGTCTTCATTAGTGTTTTTGTAGTGCGGTTCGATTGGGAATCATGGCGTGTGATTGTAGTTTTCGGGCAATGTAGGTGTTTACTGTTATCTTTTGTACGTTATTTAAATACTTCTTGTGAAATATTACGACGAACAATAAGCTTCTCTGCTAGTGCTTATTTTAATGCAATGGAACAAAGAAAAATATGTTTATGTCGGGAATTATTTGAATGACGTCATTGCTTCCCCAATATATATTGCCCTGTTATGGTCAGTGAATTGACGTTCTAATGTACGTAATCTGTAAAGTGGAAATGAAGAAAAAAAATACAAACCCTACAAACTGACTTCCGATGATAACTTTTCCTTTGGATACCTGATAAATTTCGCCTCTCCTGGAAGAGTCGTCTGGATTTACTCTACACGTCTTCAATGAGTAGTGGAGACCTGGAATTTCGTGAAATGATAAATCATAGCTGCAATTTATAACTTTTTCGAAAAGGACTTTGCAAGCACTCTAAGCGTCAAATTTATATTGTTTATTTAAAGTTCATAGCATAAGCAGTCAATCACAAAGTCAATACATTATTTCTTTTGTAAAAAATTATTACTTCTTTTTTTATTGCGGTTGTTTTTTTTCTAATCAGTCGAATTAATAAACAAAACAGTATCTATAACTAATTGTCGCAAATAACAAAATACCGAAGTTCCTGTAAATTTATTTTCTGTATAATGCGAATTTCGACAAATTATGTCTCATAAGTGCAGAACAAACAAAAACATTTGGAAGTCCATTTACAGAAAAAAAACGTGTAAAAGCTGATAGACAACAAATAACCAAAAGGATCTAAATAGAAAAGAAAGCCAAGATTCAGCTAAGGACAGAGCTATGCATGAGGGAGATACTCGATACTCCATTGTTTTAAACAAAATTTTGTAAGATTTGGATATTGCAAGTTTCAATGAAGTCGGTGCTCGGGTCAGTACCAAAGTACTGACTACTGGGTTGGTGAATACCTTCGCAGAGGGATCGATCTGTATATTCTCTTAAAAAAGCGAAATGTTAATGTGAATCTTGAGTGAATCTCCTGTTCCTGTTATATGTAGAGTTTTGTTTTATATTTTATTTTTATAGATTTTAAATGATTTTCCCATCTTTATTATATGTTTATTGCATAGCGTTGACAAACCCATTGCCGTTTAATTATATATTTCCCAAGGCATTGCTAGTTTATATCAATCGTAAAGAATCTATATAATTATGAATATTCAAATATAAAAATAAGGATATTTATCACAAGCATTTTGATAGTTTATAAAGGTACGATGTTATCGAATCATATCCATTTTTTCAATGTCTAGTTTGTGTCACACATCTTTAATAAAAGAATAACCTTTAATTACGTTTCTTGATGCCACAGAAAGGCTGTAAAAACTACTTAAAATGTCATAACAATTGCGATAAGATCAATCTCGTTTTTTTTTCTTAGCCACAGATTGCCGTTTATAGATGGGAATTCCGATCACTAAAACAATAGTTCTTCCAAAATTTTCATATTCCTTCTGTGTTATAATTGAATAAATCGTTGATATGTGCAGAAAAGTTTACCTTTTCCTTCGCAACATCGTACAACATACATACATGGTCCTACGGGAAACCAGCTACTGTAATAGCCAAAGTTTGGACAACTAAATGGTATCTTGTTGTAACGTACTGAAATTAAATATCAAGCCATGATTACATATAAAACTTAGCACCGATGAATGTGACTATTTTTATAAATAAACTTTTACAGGACAACCATACTAGCAGACAATAGCAAATCCTTGAATCAGATTATCGCGAACTTTTATAAAAAAAAACAAAAAAAAAACATTGTGTCATGTGCATTTACTCCATACCATTTCATTGTTTATGCTGATATTATCTTTGTTTTAATATGACTTTTATGGGAACTATTCATGCACATATTGTATTTTTTGGCTAAGTCCGTTTCGATAACCGATTATTGAGAATTTTTTATACATACATTTCATTCTGCTTCTTTCGACAAACGATTATTGAAATTTTTCTGCACGTTCTTTATTTTTTTTTGCCCCAGTCTATTTGACTTGCCTTTATTGAGATTTGTCCTGTACAATATGCAAAAGACCCGAAAACACACTTATTCTTGTTTATTTTAGAACATCAAAACTAATGAAAAAATCGTACCTCCTCATTCATTTAGGGATTGGTATACTTATTGGCGAAAAACAGAGTTGGTCCAAATACCGTAAATTTCACCTTAAGTTTATGATTGTGACTTGATTAGTCCATAGGCATCAATTTAAATCTCTAATTTCTATTATGTTGAATATTTCTTCTTTCACTTAGACCAATAAATCAAACTAAAAATTCGGTATAAAGTAAGGAACAACTACTAAAATACTTAATTACTTGGGAACAACTATATTCATTGACAACGAAAAGCAAAGGGACCTAATTCCATTCTTGAATATATTAGTATACGTGTCTGTCTATTTTGGCTTTCGAATATTAAGTATAAAAAGCAAGTGTGATTCATTATCGTTGACTTACGGTTGTTGGTGCATTTTTGAAATTTCCCTGGTCCTGGTTTGCAAGTGTAACGCAATCTATCTGGATATAATTGATCGAAAACACAGCCATCTGGACATTTTTCTGCTCCTTTTCTCCTCGCCACCAAAACATTACCACAACTGACCAAGTGTATTGCAACTACCGCAAACACAAATACAACGGATGTCATGACTGCAAACTATATATATGCAAAATTTAAAAAAATAAAAAATAGCTCTTTTACAAATAATTTCCGAATATTATATTACTGTAATACCATGACCTCACCCATGGTTTTTGTATTGGGTCCTTGTTGTTCATCTTAGTGTATGTGAGAATCTTCATTTTTCTTTTCTGTGCAGTATTCACATTGTTTTTCTGTTTCTTTGTTTTTCCAATGATGCCAATGTCCTTGGATTGTTCGTTTTGGATAACGGCAGTAGAATACCGAAGGAACAAGGGAAGTGATGATTACAAAAATCGAAGTCCAAAGACATGGCAAAAACGGCAACTGAGAAAAACAAGGACAAAACAAGGACGTGAGACAGTTACAACGCACAGAAATAAAAAGACTACATTAAGAAATAAGGCACTCACAGTGTGAACTCCCATAAAAACTGGGAGTGACATCAGGTGCTCCGGAAGGGTAAGCATGTCCTGTTCAGCTAGTAGCACCTGTCACACTATCAGTGAATCAATTCAGGGTTGAGTCAAAACCGCTTATATCAAATCCGTTAAGACGTGACAGTGTTTTTGCTCTATTCAAAAAATCACTTTTTATACACTACATGCTCGACAGTAACAAACCAACTGTGAAATGTACACTCCATAGGCTGCAGAGGCATGTATATTGCTGTTCAGAAAGGGAAGGTTCACAATTGAGAAGTTAAAGTCATCATGTTTGTCATATAGCTTAGATTTAAAACGTCCATCTTCGTCAATGAATATAAAAAGATCTAAGTACGAAAATGAAGTAGGTGTATCAGTAGTCTCTTTTATTTCAAGCTCATTGGGATAGATCTGGTGTAAATATGCCTTGAATTTTGAATTAATAAAAGAAAGAACATCCGATCGTCTATGTAGCGGAAGCTGAAATTAAAGGAGTGAGCTAAATGCTTTTGTTTTTTCTGAGATATTCCATGTAAAAACTTGGCCTCATACGAAAAAAGAAAGAGATCAGCTAAAAGTGGCGCGCAGTAAGTTCCCATGGGAATCCCTATTGTCTGTTGTAAAACGGGGCCTCCGAATTCGCCAAAATATTGTCTATTAAAAATTCCACATCCTGATTACGTCATTCTCCGTGTACTTCTTGTTTGACTCAGTGTGGTTCTTAACAAAATATGTTTTGTCTTTCCCTACTACTAAATAAGTGTATCTGCTTTTGTTGTTTTGGACTGATGGTTCTACAAAATACATGGTGTTAAATGAATATATTTAACATATAAAACTATTTACCTACCGTACTTTCCTATCTACAATTGCAATTGTTTAAAGATAAAAGACAATGTAACCTGAAATAAAAACAATACGTTAATGTACTCAGCAAAATTGTAGTATCAGTTTAAGGGTTTAATGTTAGTAATTTATTTGGTGTTTGTATTATGTCCTGTTACTTTCGTGGTCGTCGTTTACGTCTTTAAGTTATACTTATATTGCATTACATTCTGAATTTACTATTTTGGTTCTTGTTTCGGTGTTCATTTGGAAATTTATTTCAATTGTAGCGGTTTTTACTGTTTAAATTTAGATAGAATAAAAGAAAGGTAACAGGAATTGCCTACAATGGCCGAAAAAACACAGTAACAAGCCCTAACATACCAAGGAACTGCACAAAAATACTCTGTATAAGTCTACACGCTGCATTTTATGTTGTCATAGCATTTAACGAAGCTGATTTTGTTTAGAAAAAGTCTATTTTGTTTCAGAATGAGCTTTTCCTTAATTTTCACCGTAGATATTTCACTAAAATTTTAGCGAGCATCTAGCAGGCACTTAATTTTTTGCAATTCTTGAAAAGTGTACTTTCGACGCAATTTTAAACGAATTAATGCAAGCTCAGCACAATCCAGGAACCGGCTAAATTTTTAGAATCATCTTACGCTGGACTTTTCACAGTTGGACAGTCACTGCAGTTTTGCGTTATTCTGCTCGCTCAAATATTGTAAATATCTAGGCTTTTTCATTGCAATCCAGGAACAGCTCATTCTGATGCAAAATATACTTTTTCTAAACAAAATCAACTTCGTTTGTACTAATTTTAACATTTTTAAGGTTCTGATAAAATTCATTCTAAATGTATTTTGCGGTTGGTTGTTTTTGTGCAATTTATAGTTACAGCTTGCGTATTTTTCACCTCATTTATGACTTCTTTATTTCTCAATGGATTGTTGTCAAATGGGACTCATTGGAAAGCGCGTTCAATTATTTTTCATTTTATGTACACATCTTACATTTATACTATCTGGACTGAGCGCTACGCGCTCATTCCAAAACATCTATATAGTTTTCCTGTATTTTAGTTTTTAAAGTTTTCCTAAATTTTTGTGTTTGTTTGTCTTTTTCTGGAAAGGGGTGTTTGTTTCTTTTTTCTGTCTTGTTATCCATTGCTTAAGAATGTTTGAGAATGGAAGCGTTGAAATGTATATAGAAAATGTAACTTTTAAACACACAAAAAGGTACTCATTTAGGGACCTATTGTTCTGAGCGCGTAGCACCCTGACCCGATAGCAAAAATTTTATGTACAAATCTGGCATTTATACCATCGGGTCTGAGTGCTACTCTACGCTACGAGCTCAGTCCAAAGCGTCCATATAGTTTTCCTGCATTGTAGTTTTTAAAGTATTCTAAATTTTGTGGGTGTGTGTTTATTTAACTTTTGTGGAAAGGGGTGTTTGTTTCTTTTTCTTATTGTCCACTGGTTACGCGTGTATAGGAATGGTAGCGTTGAAATTTATATAGAAAATGCAACTTTAATCACAAAAGATACTGATTTTAATCTAAAGGGGCCCTTTGATCTGAGCTCGTAGCGCTCAAAAGCGATACCACAAGGCGCAAGATTTTGTACATAAAATGAGAGATTTAAGTTCAACAATTTTATTTGGTGTAATTGATTTTGTATAACGGACTCTGTTTCGTTTAGAAAAAGTCTATTTTGTTTCAGAATGAGCTTCCTTGATTTTCACCTTAGATAAATCACTTAAATTGTAGCCAGCACTTAGCAAGAACTAAATTCTTGAAAAGTGTACTTTCGATACAATTGAAAAACGAATTAAATGCATGCTCAACACAGTGCAGGAACCAGCTAAATTTTTAGCATCATTTTGCGCCCGATTTTTCATAGTTGGATAGTCACTGCGGTTTTGCTTTATATAGTCTTAGCGAAATATCTAGGGTCTGATTGAAATCCAGAAATGCATTTATGTTATCTGATAAATACAAAAAAAATACCGATGTTGCATAAAAACAGTAAATTTTGTTATGCTGTACACGTGTTTAGAAGAGTAACCTCTCATCAGCAGCATTAAAATCAAATAATATGGAAGCCATAGTCCAGAAGTAGTCTAAAAAAAGTACTCATTTCCAAAAATATCGAAATAGGAAGCCAAATCCAGTATTAAGAACAATCTACCGAGTGTAATACACGGAATGAAGCCTTAGTATTTTAAATGGTTAGAACTTTGATAAAAACAGTAAAAAAATACGCAAGGTAAAATTTTCATGTCAGACAAGTCTGACTATCGGGCTTGTGAATACCCCCGGGGACCTCTGGTCCACCAGCAGTGGCATCGGCCCAATGGTTCAAAATTCAAAAAATACCACAGTTGCATAAAAATGTAAATTTCGTTATGCTGTGCACGTGTTTCAAGGAGTAACCTCTCATCAGCAGCATTAAAAATACACTTTTCCTAAACAAATTAGACCCCGTTATTTTATCTTTAAAGCTAAGATATAAATCATTTTATTATTTCTTTACATCTACAGTTCTTTTAAGATGAATGTAAGCGTTGAGTGTTTTGAGTCATTAGAACTTAACACATGTGTGCTTCTTTTCAGTATTTAGGACCAAAAAACCTTGAAACTTGTGATGTAAACTTGAACAAGATTCAGTACTTGAGTACTTTGAAGTTTTTCAAGCAAGTACTCCAGTACTCGATTGAACAGGCAACTAATGACTGTATTATATGTAGAAAAATACTCCTTTATTATTAGAAATTATGTTTTTGTCTCAAGTACATTTCAATACAATTTAATCATTGTTCATGATCAACGGCAATACAGTCAATATTAATTTACATGATTTATTTTTAATTGCTTACTAAACTAAACAGATCAATACATAAAAAAAACATAATTGCATACTAGTCAACGAAGGCACGATACCGATTTAATTTTTATAATATGTTTTGTTCTTTAAAGTACTATGTAAGTGTACATGTGTAATTGTTCAAGAGACAGTTTCTCATATGGATATACAATCCAATCAAACTTTCATTCTCATATGGATATACAATCCAATCAAACTTTCAAATATGATTTTTTTCATTTCCAAATTTTATTCTGACCACCTTATTATAGTCCCAACTTCTCACAAGTTTTCTCACAATTGATTTGATGAGTTCCCTGTGTTTGTCTTTATGTAGTAATTGTCTACTTGCTTAAGACAACAGTGCTTTTGTCCGCCAACGGATGGCAGTGATGGTAAGAGCACTTTTCCAGTTAAATTTGTATTTGTGGACAATCCCACATTCGTGACCAGAAAATGCATGGATGTAACGTTGATCAACATTTAAAAAAGAATTCCACTCAAACCGGTGCTAGGGGACGTCTTGAGTTTATTTTTAGGTATGAGCAAAGCTCATTGCCAAAGGCCTATGATGAAACTAAATACCGAAGTTACTCTGAATTTATATACTACTCAACAAAAGAACCGATACACAGATTTTATCAAAAAAATACTTTCCTTTCTAGCAGAAAACCATCACTCGTAGACAAAATGTATTTTGCACGTAAGAATTAACATTATGTCTAAACATGTCATTTACAATTTCTGAACCATCTCCGGTAACGGTCAAGGTCATTTCCGGAATTTTTGTTGGAAGTCGTAAATAGTGAGTATTTTCACATTTTCTTTTAACAAAACCATCAGATTTTCGAACTGGTTGACTTCAAACCTCTGTTACTATGTCGACCATGAATCCCTCAAGCCAATCTTCCGTTTTCAACCATCGTTCTCATAAGTGTAAAACGCGTGTTACACGATCTTGACGTTACGGCGTCTCACTGGACCTGCTGCCACGTGATTTATCATTTGATAAACATGTTTACTGAAGAATAATCAATAGTCGTTAGTTTGTTCTTCTTTTGACATAACAATGAAATGCGAAGGTAAAAATCAAGATTATTGGTCTGATGGCGCTTAGTCATCATCCACGTTGATTTTGGATTGAACGGGGCATCGAAATTAGACATACTTTTCCACTTTTTGAGATGGCAAATTGTTATTCTGATGAAGTATCGTAATTATTGACATCAAACAATTTAAATTATCCAACAGTTTACGGCGAACTCAATCATCCAGCAAACAACTACTATTCCGGATTTTCACCGTACCCGATTCGAAATTGATTTAGAAATGGAATAAACAAATGCATTTTGGCGTTGAATACATTAATACACTTTGATCAAAAGTTTAAATTGCGAAAAACAAAACTGTTTACAAAATTAATTGTGTATCGTTTCTTTTGTTGAGTAGTTGAGTGGTTTATTTTCTGCATATGCACATTTCGACAACTTAGTTCTCTTCAGTGCAGATAAAATCTTTAATAAACTTTTGGAAGACCATTAACTCAAAAATATTCAAAAACTAATCAGAACAAATAACCAATATGATCTAAATGTGAAGTCAAAATTAGCTAAGGACAGAGCTTTGCATGAGGGAGATACTCCTTAGTTTCAACAAAATTTACAAAAATTCAAATGAGAAATCAGGATGCAGCAGGTCCCATGAGAAGTGGGGTCGTCAAGACCACATATAATGTGTCTTACGCTTGCGAAAACATTAATTTTCTGCAGAAAATACGCTGCAAAGATTATATGGTCATCAAAGCAATAGATTATTAACTCAGTCTGCTCGAATCTGCTCTAAATGACAATTTAGTAAAAGCAAGATATCGACATGATTCTATTATGACAATTTTTCTTGACTTGATGAAAACCCTTTTGTTATTTAAGTCTTGTAATTGTCTTATGTTAGTCTTTTTATTGGGCACCGGATGACGGCGCTTGAAAGAACTCTTAATTCTTTGTTTGTTGACAACCCTGCATTCATGGAAAATGGAGAGTATTGATCTGGCATTGCTAGACAATTACAATGTAGCAAAGACTTTCGCTCAAACCGGTATTAGGGGCTAGCTTGAACTTACTATGAGTTGTGAGCAAAGCTCATTGTTGGAGGCCTCATGATGACGTCAAGATATAGAACAACAATTAAAGCGTTCTATTGATTTGTTTCACCATGAATTTATAGACTGTCTCCTCTGCATTTTCTCTATATTCCTCATTGCTTATACCCACTCTTTACGTACATAGTTGTATTTCGTTTGTGACATTTTAACTAAATTATTTAATCATAACAATGTTATTAATCAGTGACTGTATTTCAGATTTTTTCAAGAATCAATTAGATACGAAAGATACTGTACATTTATATATATATATATATATATATATATATATACATTTATATACATATATATCTAATTCATGTAACAAAATACCGAAGTTACTGTGATTTTAGTTTCTGCATATTCATATGCACATTTGACAATTAATTTCTCTCCCGAGAAGATCAAGTCAAAACATTTCGAAATTCATCAACTGATATATGTGTAAAAGCTGATACAGAACAAATTACCAAAAGCTTTTAACAAGAAAAGCTAAAATCAGCTAAGGACAGAGTTATCCGAGAGAGAGACACTCCTAAGTTATTAACAAAATTTTCCTAACTTTACATACTAGTATTGCAAGTTGTTGAATATATTAGGTTTTTGGGCCAGCACCAAAGGTATGGCTACTGCGTTGATGAATATCCAAGAATATTACGTAGATTAAATATCAAAATACATAAGTTACTATGAAACTTATATACTGAACACCAAAATATAAAATTGAATAGTTGAGTACGGATTTAACTCGTTTATCTTTATTTGAAACATTTATGTGTGTTTTCTATGTTTGGCATTTAACATTTTTTTCATTTTTTCAAAAAAATATATCAGAATTGTTATACTTTAAGTGTGGTTTTACGTTTTGGAACATCATAACTGTTTACTTTATGTATTTTTAATGAGTAAGAACATCAGGAGTTTAAACAATTTATTTTCCACAAATGTTAGATTAGTATAGTAAATGAGATATGAACCGTCAGTCCAAAAAGAAAGATCCAAGGACAATGGCAACATCGGAAAAAAATAAAGAAGCAAAGACAAAGAGTGTTCTGTGTTTTTTTAATGTTGTGTAAGACTTCTATTAGTCTTTTTGTCGGGAAACGGTTTGCAGCAGTTCTATGAACACTTTGCAGGTTAATTGTATGTTTGTCGACGATCCCGCATCCATAGATATAGCGTTGCTCTTCATATAGCATTGGATTCCGCTCAAATTGGTGCTTGGGCCCGTCTTGAACTTTCTATGAGGTATGAGGTATGAGGTTAAAGGCCTCATGGTGACTTCAAGATAAATAACAACAATAAAAGCGTTATTTCATAGCTTGATTTTGCCATGTTCTTGTAGAGACTTTGTTTTGATTTACATTTACTCCATATCTCTTCTTTGCTTATAACATGAGTACGACAAACAAAAGAAATATGAAGACACACAAAAATTCAAAGATGAACAACCCAATAAAAATCATGGGCCATATAAAGCATTGGGTGCATTGTCCACCGTGCCGAATATGCTAAATCCGGTAGTAAATTCAAGTCCGGTAGATGAAATAACAATCTTAAGCTTTTAAAGGGAAATATATGTTGTCCTCTATGAAAGATATCCCAGAGTAGTCCACAAGATCGTGATGTCGATCTTTAATCTTGTGGAGTGATGACTTCAAGTTATGGGTAACATATCCTTGTTTAAATTGCCTTTTTCGAAGCAAGTCACTGTATCGACCGCAGACCCTTGAGAAGCGAATGAGTTTGGAGATGTAAATTCCATATGCCTGAGCTGTTGGAATATTGCTTCAAAGAAAAGGGAAGTAGACTATTGGAAAAGATAACCATTGCGTTTGTTATACATCCTAGTTTGATTTCTACCTCAGTTGTCAAATTCAAGATGAAGGTCAAGGAATGAGGCCGATGTCGAATTTTCTGTAATATCTATAATATCAGGCTCAGACGAAATAAATTCCATCACTCGGTAGATGTCCTTGCTACTGGATTTGGCTTCCTATTTCGATATTTTTGGAAATAAGTACTTCTTTTTTGACTACTTTTGAATTATGGATTTCCATATTATTTGATTTTAATGCTGCTGGTGAGAGGTTACTCCTTGAAACACGTGTACAGCATAACGAAATTTACTGTTTTTTATGCAACTTCGGTATTTTTGTATTACTAAAGCGAGGGTTGCTTAGTGACAAAATATCATCTATATAGCGGAAGCAAAGATTAAGGGGTTGGGATAGCTTTTTATCTTTGATAAAGAAGCCTTTAAGAGATTTGAGAAATAGAATGGCTGGAAGAGGTGCACATTCTAATTCAAATACTCTGTTCAAAATTGTCTGAACAAAAGTGTCCACTTCAACAAAGTGTTTTCTGCGATAAGTGGTCATTTCGGCGTCAGTATACCATTCCTCTTTCAAAGCTTTAATTACGACAGGCCACCGAATTTATAAAACAGTTATGTTAGTTTCATGCTTGATTTGTATTACACTCATAATGATTTACTGAAATGGTTGCGTTTAAGAAAAGAAATACTGAGTTTATACACAAAGTACCCATGATTTGCAAGTGAAAGCCCTGCAGTTTTTTGTACACGCTCTACCGATTGCATGATGCGGTAATTGCTCGTACTTGCTTTTGGTTAACTGAATTTAAATGCACTCAATCTGAACTATATAAATGGGATTTAAATTGATTGAACCATATACATTATTTAATTCGTATTTTGTGTAATAATAAAGTAAAACAAGATATGTTTGTGAAACACTACATTTGCCCCCAGATTCTACTTTAAAATATATGAAAATACAAAATTTTACCCCTTTTTGACCCCTATGACCTTGACCTTTGACCCTATTTTTTTGCATATTTATGTTCCTCTTGACAAGACCTATACACTTGCCAAGTATTAAAAGTCTATCTTGCATAGTTCAAAAGTTGTTTATTANAAAAAAATACGCAAGGTAAAATTTTCATGTCAGACAAGTCTGACTATCGGGCTTGTGAATACCCCCGGGGACCTCTGGTCCACCAGCAGTGGCATCGGCCCAATGGTTCAAAATACAAAAAAATACCGCAGTTGCATAAAAATGTAAATTTCGTTATGCTGTGCACGTGTTTCAAGGAGTAACCTCTCATCAGCAGCATTAAAAATATACTTTTCCTAAACAAAATACACCCCGTTATTTTATCTTAAAGCTAAGATATAAATCATTTTATTATTTCTTTACATTTACAGTTCTTTTAAGATGAATGTAAGCGTTGAGTGTTTTGGGTCATTAGAACTTAACACATGTGTGCTTCTTTTCAGTATTTAGGACCAAAAAACCTTGAAACTTGTGATGTAAACTTGAACAAGATTCAGTACTTGAGTACTTTGAAGTTTTTCAAGCATTTCTCCAGTACTCGATTGAACAGGCAACTAATGACTGTATTATATGTAGAAAAATACTCCTTTATTATTAGAAATTATGTTTTTGTCTCAAGTAAATTTTAATACATTTTAATCATTGTTCATGATCGACGGCAATACAGTCAATATTAATTTACAGGATTTATTTTTAATTGCTTACTAAACTTAACAGATCAATACATAAAAAAACATAATTGCATACTAATCAACGAAGGCACGATACCGATTAAATTTTTATAATATGTTTTGTTCTTTAAAGTTACTATGTAAGTGTACATGTGTCATTCTTTTCACATAACAATGAAATGCGAGGGTAAAATCAAGATTATTGGTCTGATGACGCTAAGTCATCATCCACGTTGATTTTGGATTGAACGGGGCATCGAAATTAGACATATTTTTCCACTTTTTGAGATGGCAAATTGTTATCTGATGAAGTATCGTTTAAATTGCGAAATACAAAACTGTTTACAAAATTAATTGTGTATCGTTTCTTTTGTTGAGTGGTTGTTGAGTAGTTGAGTGGTTTATTTTCTGCATATGCACATTTCGACAACTTATTTCTCTTCAGTGCAGATAAAATCTAAACTTTTGGAAGACCATTAACTCAAATATTCAAAAACTAATCAGAACAAATAACCAACATGATCTAAATGTGAAGTCAAAATTAGCTAAGGACAGAGCTTTGCATGAGAGAGATACTCCTTAGTTTCAACAAAATTTACAAAAATTTAAATGAGAAATCATGATGCAGCAAGTCCCATGAGAAGTGGGGTCGTCAAGACCACATATATAATGTGTCTTACGCATTTCACGCTTGCGCAAACATTAATTTTCTGCAGTAAATGCGCTGCAAAGATTATATGGTCGTCAAAGCAATAGATTCTTAACCCAGTGTGCTCGAATCTGCTCTAAATGACAATTTAGTAAAAGCAAGATATTGACATGATTCTATTATGACAATTTTTCTTGACTTGATGAAAACGCTTTTGTTACTTAAGTCTTGTAATTGTCTTATGTTAGTCTTTTTGTTGGGCACCGGATGACGGCGGTTGTAAGAACACTTAATTCTTTGTTTGTTGACAACCCTGCATTCATGGAAAATGGAGAGTATTGATCTGGCATTGCTTGACAATTAGCAAAATCTTTCGCTCAAACCGGTATTAGGGGCTAGCTTGAACTTACTATGAATTGTGAACAAAGCTCATTGTTGGAGGCCTCATGATGACTTCGAGATATAGAACAACAATTAAAGCGTTCTATTGATTTACTTCACCATGAATTTATAGACTATGTCTCCTCTGCATTTTCTCTATATTCCTCATTGCTTATACCCACTCTTTATGTACATAGTTGTATTTCGTTTGTGACATTTTAACTAAATTATTTAATCATAACAATGTTATTAATCCGTGACTGTATTTCAGATTTTTTCAAGAATCAATTAGATACGAAAGATACTGTACATTTACGCATATATATCTAATTCATGTAACAAAATACCGAAGTTACTGTGATTTTAGTTTCTGCATATGCAAATGCACATTTTGACAATTAATTTCTCTTCCGAGAAGGTCAAGTCAAAACATTTGGAAATTCATCAACTGATATATGTGTAAAAGCTGATACAGAACAAAATACCAAAAGCTTCTAACAAGAAAAGCTAAAATCAGCTAAGGACAGAGTTATCCGAGAGAGAGATACTCCTAAGTTATTAACAAAATTTTCCTAAATTTACATATTGCAAGTTTTTGAATATATTAGATTTTTGGGCCAGCACCAAAGGTATGGCTACTGCGTTGATGAATATCCAAGAATATTACATAGATTAAATATCAAAATACATAAGTTACTATGAAACTTATATACTGAACACCAAAATATAAAATTGAATAGTCGATATGAAAAAGAAAGTAAATGGGGTAAATGTCAAGGAGACAACATCCCATATCCAGGTTAAAACGACCAAAAACAAAACATCTAGGAGTCGCCATATGGTCTTCAACACAGTGAGGAACCTCACACCATATAGTAAGCCCTAAATGGCCCCGAAAAGGTAAAAAAGTGAATAAATCAATGGAAACAAACCACATCCAATAACCCAAATATCAAGAAACTAAAATTTTAGAAGAAGACAAGGACAAGCCAATGACCAACATATTCCTGACTTGGGACAGGCGCAAAAATTGCGGTTGGGTTAAACTCGTTTTCTTGGATCCAAACCCTCCCCTATGTGTGATGAATGGCTAAAAATAAATACACAAAAATACTCACAGTAAAATCAAACTAGAAAAAAGTCCAACTTGTCAAGACGAGTACCCTTACAATGAAGTACATTAAACATGAAGACAATACATACAGGTACTGTCCGGACAAATGTTCGCAGTTACTGGCAGCTAGCTAAGGACATAATTTCCGTTGACTATGATATCAAGCCTTCTTACATATGAAATTTCAATTGAAATACTTCTAAATAGATTTGGTATAACAACATCATCAATTATGAAAGAAGAACATGATATTGTGCAATGCCAAATACTGCCAATATGAAAAATTGTTTAGATTTAATTATGGTGTAAAGCATTTAGGAGATGATCAATATTTTTGCCAACAAAAACCAGAAGTAAAGATTTAACAACAATGCTGCATGTATATCCTTTATGAATAAGTTTTTTCAACGGATTAATAAGTTTGGAAGGACAAGTTTTGAATTTATGCGCTTTGTAAATGATATTTCATAGAAGTTTGGATGTGAAATGCCCTGATGTATAAGAGCCCTGCATGTAGAACAAAATTTTCTTAATAAATCAATGTTTCTATAATAAAATTTAGAGAATGTTTTTAACAATTTATGATATCAAATCCCTTGATGCAGAAGTTTTTCAGTGAGACAAAGATTTCGGTCGTTGAAGTCAGAAACATTACTACATACTCGTGCATACCGAACAAGTTGTGAAATGTAGACCCCGTAAGAAGGGGCTAACGGAACATCGCTGTCGAGATGGGGGAAATTGACTATAGGGAATGAGAAATCATCCCTTTTATCATAAACCTTAGTGTTTAACTTTCCTTGATTTATTGATATATCAAGATCAAGAAAAGGAGTATAATCACTGCTGCTATTGGATTTATTTAAAGTAAGTTCTGCAGGATAAATTTCATCTGTAAATTTAGAAAATTCAGGATTATTTAAAGCCAAAATATTGTCCAAATACCTATATGTATTGTTAAATTTATCCACTAAATGCTGTTTAGAAAGTTCTTTTTGAATTTTTGCCATGAATTGTGAGTACGGATTTAACTCGTTTATCTTTATTTGGAACATTTATGTGTGTTTTCTATGTTTGGTATTGAACATTTTTTTTCATCTTTTCAAAAAAATATATCGGAATTGTTATAATTTACATGTGGTTTTACGTTTTAGAACATCATAACTGTTTACTATATGTATTTTTAATGAGTAAGAACATCAGAAGTTTGAACAATTTATTTTTCCACAAATGTTAGATTAGTATAGCAAGTGAGATACGAACCGTCAGTCCAAAAAGAACAATCCAAGGACATTGGCAACATCGGAAAAAAATAAAGAAACAAAGACAAAGAGTGTTCTGTGTTTTTTTAAATGTTGTGTAAGACTTCTATTAGTCTTTTTGTCGGGAAACGGATGGCAGCAGTTGTAAGAACACTTTGCAGGTTAATTATATGTTTGTTGACGATCCCGCAACCATAGATGAAGCGTTGCTCTTCATATAGCACTGGATTCCGCTCAAACCGGTGCTTGGGCCCGTCTTGAACTTTCTATGAGGTATGAGGTATGAGTTTGAAGGCCTCATGGTGACTTCAAGATAAATAACAACAATAAAAGCGTTATTTCATAGCTTGATTTTGCCATGTAATTGTAGAGACTTTGTTTTGATTTACATTTACTCCATATCTCTTCTTTGCTTATAACATGAGTACGACACACAAAAGAAATATGAAGGCACACAAAAATTCAAAGATGAACAACCCAATAAAAATCATGGGCTATATAAAGTATTGTCTGCATTGTCCACCGTGTCGAATATGCTAAATCCGGTAGTAAATTCAAGTCCGGTAGATGAAATAACTATCTTAAGCTTTCAAAGGGAAAGATATGTTGTCCTCTATGAAAGATATCCCAGAGTAGTCCACAAGATCGTGATGTCGATCTTTAATCTTGTGGAGTGATGACTTCAAGTTATGGGTAACACATCCTTGTTTAAATAGGCTATTTGGAAGCAAGTCACCGTATCGACCGCAGACCCTTGAGAAGCGAATGAGTTTGGAGATGTAAACTCCATATGCCTGAGCTGTTGGAATATTGCTTCAAAGAAAGGGGAAGTAGACTATTGGAAAAGATAACCATTGCGTTTGTTATTCATCCTAGTTTGATTTCTACCTCAGTTGTCAAATTCAAGATGAGGTCGATGTCGAATTTTCTGTAATATCTATAAATCAGGCTCTTATGGATTGATCAGACGAAATAAATTCCATCACTCGGCAGATGTCCTTGGTACCGGATTTGGTTTCCTATTTCGATATTTTTGGAAAAAAGTACTTCTTTTTTGACTGCTTTTGGATTGTGGATTTCCATATTATTTGATTTTAATGATGCTGGTGAGAGGTTACTCCTTGAAACACGTGAACAGCATAACAAAATTTACTGTTTTTTATGCAACTTCGGTATTTTTTGTATTACTAAAGCGAGGGTTGCTTAGTGACAAAATATCATCTATATAGCGGAAGCAAAGATAAAGCGGTTTGGATAGCTTTTTATCTTTTATAAAGAAGCCTTTAAGAGATTTGAGAAATAGATCGGCTGGAAGAGGTGCACATTCTAATTCAAATACTCTGTTCAAAATTGTCTGAACGAAAGTGTCCACTTCAACAAAGTGTTATCTGCGATAAGGGGTCATTTCGGCGTCAGTATACCATTCCTCTTTCAAAGCTTTAATTACGACATGCCACCGAATTTATTTAACAGTTATGTTAGTTTCATGCTTGATTTGTATTACACTCATAATGATTTACTGAAATTGTTGCGTTTAAGAAAAGAAATACTGAGTTTATACACAAAGTACCCATGATTTGCAAGTGAAAGCCCTGCAGTTTTTGTACACGCTCTACCGATGGCATGATGCGGTAATTGCCCTTACTTGCTTTTGGTTAACTGAATTTAAATGCATTCAATCTGAACTATATAAATGAGGTTTAAATTGAACCATATACATTATTTAATTCGTATTTTGTGTAATAATAAAGTAAAACAAGATATGTTTGTGAAACACTACATATGCCCCCAGATTCTACTTTAAAATATATGAAAATACAAAATTTTACCCCTTTTTGACCCTATGACCTTGACCTTTGATCCTATTCTTTGCATATTTATGTTCCTCTTGACAAGACCTATACACTTGCCAAGTATTAAAAGTCTATCTTGCATAGTTCAAAAGTTGTTTATTACCATAAAAACACCCAACAGATGAAGCCCCTTTGGGCTTCTTGTTTATTGAAGTAGTTTTAATTGTTAAAAGTGCTTTTAGAAACTTACAGAAAAATACTGCATCAAGATCTGACAAAAAATTGAAAAATTCAATTTTTCCACTTGTCCCCTTTGGGCCTCTTGTTTCTATAAAACGGTAAATGCTACCTCAAATCTGTTGACATACACTAGTTGCGCAATTTTATTAGCAATAACATGAAACAAACCCCGTCTCAATACGATAAATAATAAGGATTCTACAGTCAAATATGTGAAAACAGCCAATTTCACTCCTTTTTACCTCTGTGACCTTGACCTTTGACCTGACCTAATTTTTGTTTTTGCATATTTATGTTCCTCTTGATTAGACCTATACACATGCCAAGTATCAAAAGTCTATCTTATATAGTTCAAAAAGTATAGCTAATGTTAAAGTTTCGGACGCACAGACAAACAGACAGACAGACAGGACAAAAACTAATATGCCCCTCGATCTGGGGGCATAAAAAACATATTCTTTTTTTTCTTTTCTTTGAGTGAAAGTGAGAGTATATTCATGGACATCACAATTGTTAACATTTATGTGTTTTAATGTTTTTGGACATCAGATGTGTAAACAATTATCTGTGTAATTAAGTGTTTTAGGCTATTACAATTTATTGGTGTTTTCAATGTTAAAAGTCACCATAACGTTCAACATTTTATATTTATGATTTTCAATGTTTTATGACGAATACATTTTTAAAGATTTGCTGCTTTTACAAGTTCTCAGATGGCAGATTTTTTACATTTAGACGTATCTAAATTTTTACCGTCTTTGTGTTTTTATAATGGTTAAGGACGTCTGAAATGTAAACATTGCTAATAAATAACTGATGCACGCGGTAGATTCACAAACAAAATATAATCATGGTAAAATATCCTGTCAAAATCTGTCAATAGTTCATACAATGTTAATTTTAAATATGTTTGTTTAATAAGCTGATCTTGACTTCCAATTGATATAAGTAGAATCAAGATGGTAATTAAAACTCCATGTAAGAACTGTGAAGAAAATGTTGCAAAATAAAAATGAATATTGATAATTGAAATAAAATATTTTGCAAATTGTTGCACTTACATTAACCACGAAAGGATATGCGGTAGATGCACGTGAGAAAAAGTCTTATGGTGACCTCAACATGAAGAAAAACAATAAAAGCGTTGTTCCATTTGCTTTATCTTACCATGTATTTATAGGGATTTTGTCCCATGTACATTTACTCCATACCCCTTTATTGGTTTATCTAAAAATATGTGGTAAAAAGCAGTGGAAGAACGCTTTTATTTTATTATTTCCGTTCATCTTGAAGTCACTATGTGGTCTTCAACAATAAGCTTTGCTCATAATAAGTTGAAGACGGTTCAGCACCGGTTTGAGCGGAATTTATTGTTATATGTCCAATAACACTTCACCAATTTCTATTTGTACCCTTGACGGGAGTCGTGTACAAAAACACATGTACGCCTAAAGTGTCATACAGATTTTAAAAAATCCTTCTTTAATAAAAAATACCAAGAGACAGACATTTCAGTTTTGTTGATATTTTTTTTCTGATAAGTAACCCGGCTAAGTAACTTTACAAAAACAGGATAACCGTAAACACCTACAATGGCCGAAAACTACAACCACATGCCACAATTCACAAGCAAACTGTGAATTGTGAGCTGTGAATTGTACTGAATTTTTTTTTTACGCATTTAAAAAAATCATTATTACAGTGAAGGAAGATGAGTTGCTTTTCTGCACTTCTTTTGGGCGTTCAATCAAAACGCGATAAACTACTTGTCGATCGCTATCACTTTGTGCGGAATGTTTCGACAGCCTATTTAAGTTAGATTATTGTCTTCTTTGTAATATTTATTATATGTTAATATTTGATACATTTGGTTCATGAATTTACAGTTTTCAGTGACAATTGGACAATTATAACAAAATAGAAGTTAAATGAGCGGCTGTTCTTAGGTTGCTCTCACCACTGATCTAAATTGGAATGGATTTTTGTTTTCTGACCTTTAATGTGACCGCTGTTCACAGGGTGGTGTCATGAATCAATTTGCAGTTAGTATCGCAGCTTATCACAATTGAATGTCATTACCGTGCCAATTAAATAAATGAAATATTTATGGTTTTGCATTCCGTCACTAGTCTGTAATAATTCTTATTATTTTTATTGAAACGGATTCAAATTTTTTGAATATTTGAATAAGATTTATGATGCGTTGTGACGTAGTCTGATGCTACAACACATAACGAGTATGTGAATTGTTAAAATTAGAACGTTAATAAGATCAATGAATTGGTAAGCAGAATAAACTGATTATAAATGTTTAATACAGCATATATTAGCAAGATGTTGACATGCAATCTAAATGACATACATGCGCTTGCAGCTTGAAAATTGAAAAATCATTCTATCACTACTATGTATGTAGTCAATCCATGATTCACATAGCTGAGAAGTGGAGTGATCCATACTTTTTTGTTGTTTTTTATTTTTTTTTTTTTTGGGGGGG
>MJUU01028639.1:62877-82543 GCA_002080025.1 Modiolus philippinarum
TTTTTTTATTGGGAAAGTAATGTACAATGTTTGCAGAATACTTAATTTAAGGGAAAGACTGACTGACAGGGGTGTGACATCAACAGATTTACAGTAAGTTAACCCTTTTTCTATCATTTTTTATATTTATATTATTTTCTTATTTGTAGTTATTTCTGAACATTTTGAGGAAGTACAGAGGAACCTGTCTAATCCGACACACTGTGGTACCATGAAAATGTGTCGGATTATACAGGATGTCGGAATACTCAGATTTAAAAAGTATTAAAATCTGTCTTTGGGACCAATAAATTATGTCGGATTTGACAGGATATTGTAATACTCAGGTGTCGGATAAGAAAGGTTCCACTGTAATTTACAAAACCAATGTTTTATAACTACAAAAAATACAATCCTTATCGATAAGCAAAGAAAGGATATAGAGTAAATGTACAGAAGACCAAGTATCTCCGAATTACAAAAACAGGAAAACAGCAAACACCTACAATGGCCAGGAACTACAATCACATGCCACAATTTACAAGCAAACTGCACCAGAAAAACAATAATGAAAACAAGAGACAAACATAAATAACGATAGGAACTCGGGATAGCCGGACTTGGTACCGGCACCAGCAAAAGCCAGTGGTAGGGTTAAACCGGTTTATGGGTACCCAAACCTCCCCTTTCTCTATCCCGTTTCCCTATAGTATCATAAACACGCGAATAAAACCCAATACAGGTAGACTACTAACTCAATGACCACTATCTTGGAACAGAAAATGCCAAAGACAAAACGTAATTTTGAAAGAAGGGTCAAAGAGTGCTCGCCGCTAAACTGCCGGCTAGCTCAAAGAATCTAGTCTGCTGGTAAAACACTGTCGCACTACGGAAGAAAAATCAAACTCAAAACTTTGGTAAAGAGTCTTCATGTATTTCAGCAGACATCGGCAGTATCAGTGAGAGGCCAGTATATATGTAAAGTCTTCAGGTCACTGGAATCCAAAGCCAATTTAACGGATTTGTTCAGAATATCTCGTCGATATCCACTATTACGTAAAGAATGTAAGTTACGTCCCAGTTTTTCTGGATTATTAATCAGTTTTTGACATTTTTTAACAACATTTCCATAAAATCGAGGATGAGAAATGCCCTTTGTTATTAGCTGTTTCAGAGTCACGTCATACATGATTATACAAAACATTGGAACAACGCTTGAATTGTTGTACTAAATCTTTAAACCACTATCAAGCCTTCCACAATGAGCTTTGCTTATACCTCATAGTAAGTTAAAGACGCTCTTTATTACCGGTTTGAGCAGAATTCATTGCTCTTTATCGAGCAACGTTACATCCATGCTATTAAAGACCAAACCAACTATTGTTTATAGGCATAACGCAGCAGGGAGCAACATTTAAAGTATGGGGATTGAAGAATGGAGGAGGCATGGACAATATATCTATCGCTAAAATGTCCATCTATTTTTCCAATTTCGCTAAAATTTCCATTAAAAGTTTCGCTTAAATGTCCGCCAATTTCGCTAAAATGTCCATCGACGCCAAGTAAAGTGGAACAATATTAAATTCAAATCCAAATTCTGTATTGTCATAAAACATTAAATGTTTGTGACAAACAATAAACAACATGTGTAACAAACATAAAACATCGTTTACTTTTGTAGACATATCAAAAGAGTTGATATGTCTAACAGTAATAAATTAATAACGATGGCAGAATCTGTTTATATGATGGCTTTAACTTTCTGGTAGTAGACCTTTTAACATGTTAACTTTTTAAAACATTAACATCAATTTTAAATGTCAAAATGTCTAACGTCATACATTAGACGATGCTACTGGTCGTTGGGTAGCCACCCCGAGAAGAATTAGTCTCTTAGATTTTATTATAGTTGTAAATACGTGTACAGATCTGTATATACATAGCACTGAAATGATTTGAGACTTTTACATTTTAACATTTACATTAAGATATATTTTTTATCCCGAAGTGAGAGTGCTCCGTAATATACCGGAGGTATATACCTGTACAGAACAGAACAGTGGGCAATATTTCTGTGTAATTGTGCGAGCTGCCGACCATCCATCAAATATACAAATAATTCTTCAAAGACTCCTATAATTGATATAATTTGTAAAATTGCGACACCTTTATCTCATAAACCAGCATCAGATCGCGGAACGAAGGATTTGTGCTTCGATACCCGGTCGAGGTGAAAATATCATGGCTCTTACACCATTTGCAAGGATGGTCTCAAGGAACGACCTATAGCAAGTTAAAAAAATGTAAATTGTCCAAGGTCGGTGGTTCTCTACTGGTACTCCGGCTTCTACCACTACTAAAACTGACCCGCTTCAAGATATATCTGAAATACTGTTGAAAGTGACGTTAAAGACCAAACAGCCTACTGTTTTTTCTTGAAAAAATTAAATGGTTTCCTTCTTGAATGGACGGTTTATAAAAAATCGCGAAACATCTGTGACGGGTAAAGGGGGAAAGTGCCAAGGGATCTAACACCATGCAGGAAACAGACAAAGACACGCTTTCAAAAACCAATTTTGTGGCAGGAGAAAAAATGATAATTTTTGAAAATGCACTGCTGACATATTAACTTCGCAAGGGATGCAGTACATGTATTTCAGTCTGTTCTGCATGTAAAAGCACTAGATATACAGACAATAATAGCACCGTTTCAATAAATCTGTCCTATCCTTGGAGTTTATGACATCAACTTCAATATCAAATAAAATACATTGTCATTGGATACAAAGCAAACAGACTATTAATACAAAGACACCGTCAGTCACAGAAAAAACCTGATTTAGTCAAATCACATCCTGTTAGGGACCGATCATTAAACTTGAGGGGGGGGGCTATGTTTTTTTTTCTTTTTTTGTTTTGTTTTTTTTTTTTTTTTTTTTTTTTTTTNTTTTTTTTTGTTTCTAAAAAAATATTTTGGGGCTTATTTTATGTGCAAAAAATATTTTGGCTGCAAAATTGATGAAAAAAAAATTCTGAAGGAGGCTCCCTTAAAAAAAATAATGTTAATTTTGAAAAAAATATTTTGCTGATACACGTGAAAAAAAATTCTGTCCCGAAAAAAAAACCATACCCCCTCCCATTCAGGTTAAATGGTCGGTCCCTTAGTAAGGCCAAGTATGGGTACATTTATTTCGACGGTCAAGCGAGTGTAATAAGTTTCATTTCAAAGAGGTATTCATACCACCATTATTCAATACCACAAACACATCAGCAAGAAAAAAACATCTTGTGTTTTAATATCTCTAAGAAATGGAAAATCTCTTCAGTTATCAACGCTTTTTTTTTTAGTTCAACATTTCCATTTAGAAACATTTCCTCATGTTCAGCAGAGCCAATATCCGCGTTCGAACCATTAACCACCCCTATTCCAAACACCGATAGCATAGCACAAAAAGATAGTTAGGTTTCGAAAATTGGATGGATATTTTGAAAAAAAATGATTTCATGATTTGTATGTATTAATTTTCAGTTTAAGTGTCATGAGGGGGTCATATTCGTTGTGTTAAATAATCGTTTACATAAATCGCGAACGATTTTGATGTGTAAAAGCTTAAAGCATAAATATCTCATGCTTTGAATGAATAAAAAATCATATGATTACAAAGCTTAAACATTCTTCAATATCTGGAGAATGAAACGGCAGAGAATGGTACGAGCTATCAGAAAATAAAAGACCTTTCATTTTCACATGGTGACTTAGAAAACAATTTGCCTTTTTCAGTACAGCTAAAATCCTAACTCGTCTCCTCCGTGTCATTTAGCATCCTCAGTACAACTAAAACCAAAATTTGTTGTTGTTGTCTACTAAATACTTTATACAAAAACACACAAAAAACATTTTCTCTAAATACAGCTAAAATCTAAACATTTTGTCTCCAGTGCTACAGCAAGGCTAAAGTCAAAAATATTTTGTCTTTATAGTACATCTTACTCTTACAACATACACTAAGTGAAAACACAAAATACCAAGAAGATGAAAGACCCAAAATCAAGTAAAAAGATTGGAAAAGAGCAGTTAATCCAAACTTGTCAAAACATCGATGATACGGAAATAACGATCTTCGTTGGCATAGTAACAAATTTTGGTTAATATTTTGTTACCGTCTGGCGTATTTCAATAATTATATATTTTATACAGCTAGGATCGATTCATTAAATTTTTTTTTTTTCAAGACAGCACATATAAACCATGCTGAAATGCAATCTTTACACTTAAATGGAACATATTTATTGTTTTTAAATCTTTATAGAGTGTAACATATCACAGACTGGCATTATATTCAGTGCTATTGACGCCTAAAAAATGTTCGCTTCGTTCAACTGTCAAGATGTACTTTTTTGTGGGAAATGTGTACTATGACGTCAGATTCATTTTTCTAAGAGGCGGACGTTATTCTGGCAAACAATAAAAAAGAGGTCTAAAATGCTTACAACTTTTTTTTCAGTTCGGTGACATATGATTTTTTTCATATCAATGTAAAGAGTATGGGTATATTGAGTTATGACCTGATTATCGTTGAAAAATCTACGGTTATTTTTTTTTATACGGATAACTTTTATTTTGAGCTTACAAATAATTTTTGGCGGGAATCAGAAAATTGTTATTTATTTACACCCCAGTCATAAAAATAATAGTTTTAAATTTTAGTGGGACACGTATTGATCTATATTTATACCAGAAAAAAGAATTTTGATTTTAAGTTTCAAAATAAAGAAATATCATTCATTTAAAGAACGTGTGAACGAAAACGATACTTCTGGAAACACTGCCAACTTCGAGTTACCATAGCGACAAAATTAGGTCGGTGACCCCCAATTTTTTCGCCGAAATTGTTCTCCCAAGTCACAAACTACCTTGTCACAAAATTTGAGAAAAAAAATCAATGGTAGAACTGAAAAGGTAGTTTGGTCTTTAATTATCCATGTATGCAGGTTTGCCAACGAACATAATATCAACTGGCAAAGTGTTCTTAAAATCGCTGTCATCAGTTGCCCGATAAAAAGACTGGCAAGACATTCACAACACTTAAACAATCACAGAGCACCAATCGAGTCCAAGGTCAGATAACTTGGCATAATAAAACCATAAGATGTTGGCACAATAAACAGGTGGTCGACTGTAAATTTCATATTGAAATATATGTCAATCTACAGTCTCTTCTGGTCGGATGTCAAACAGATGCTGTCGTTCCTCTGCTATATTGAACAGAAATTGACAAAATAAACAGAAGTTTAGATCATTTCAACTACATAAATATAAAACAACTGTAGCATATCTGCAATGGTATTCAAATTCACAATCCATCAAAATGGTCTCTGTATTTGATGTCTTTATCCGACTATATGATGATTTATAAAACAAAGGTACGGAAAAACAAATGAAACAAAAACACTCATTAATTACGAAAATGAAAGCATTTGATCCTCAGTCATTGCGTTGAAGACCATACGGTGACCCATATATGCTTTGTTTTTTGTCGTTTTGACCAACAGATGGGATGTTGTCTATTTGACATTTATCCGATTTCCTTTCCTTTTCATTTTTTTTCACGATTTTATCGGATGATAACTCAATCCTTAGAACAAAAAGATTGTATCATTTGTTGTTTTTCCTTTTTTTATGTAATCCCAAATCATAGCAAATGAAACAAATTGCAATGGCTTAAAGAATAAAAAATAAGTTCTTGTAAGGCACTTTATAAAAATATTTATGTTATAAATGGTAGCGACACATACATACCTCTCTATTAAATGGTGTCCTGCTGACAACTGATGTTTCAGCAACAAAATAATAATTTAAATATACTTATGTTTTGCAAATATCAATGTACCTTGTTATATTCTTGCATATTAGCCTTGACATAATCAAGCATAAGCAAAACATATTAATGCAAATGAATCATAGATATAACCATAATCGTGTTGAATAAATTTACAGATTTATAGCGTTATTTTAGTTTTTATTTTAATTTAAATGACACGTCAATTAGAGAAATTACTGTGTGCTAAATTAAGTTTTATGTCTTTGTCATACACCATCCCGAAGGATATAATCTCAGGACGCAGATTAAACTGATACTCATTACTTTCAATTAAAAAATGAAAGTATCTTTTATTTTAAAATACATCAATTTTAATATGAGTTGATCATTTAGGTGCATATCAACACATGTTTCCAACCATATCAATTTTTATTAGTCCTTCTGCAAAATATCATTATTAAACAACCGCAGTTGAATACCGAAGGAACAAAGGAGTGGAATTTACAAAAATCGAAGTCCAAAGACATGGCTAAAACGAGGACAATGACTTTGATATAGCTTACTGCTGAGATTTATTAACCTGAACAAAAAACAAATAGTCACCAAACTGATATATTGTCAAAAGACAAGTTTAAACTAAGAACATCAGTAGACGGAAGAGAGTACACACCTATAAAACGCAAGAAGCACTAGAAAAACACTCAAAATAAACACTGTCAGCGTGAAGTCTCCAAAATCAGAATGACATCAGGTACTCCGGATGGGTAAGCATGTCTTGCTCTGTATACAGCGAAATCTAGGATTAAGTTAAAATCATACTTCTCTTATCCTTAAATAGTACCAGGGTAAAGGTTTAAAAATGTGTTTGAATACATAAAGTATTCGGACAATAACATGGACAAATCGATTCCATAAACATTACCAACAAACACAATACTAAAAATGACATTACTGTCAAATCCAGAATGACGTGAATCTAGCGCAAAATGTTCTTATTTGTGAACCGATTCTTCATATATGCATTTGTCTCTAGAAGTATGCGTGGCGGATAAAAATTATTTGAATACATCAGCAAACGAGTATGAAAACAAAATTGAGGACTGGGAAATTTCAAAATCAAAAATTAAAAAACACGGCAATTCATATCAAACACGAATTTATACAGCATTACAAAGACAAAACAAGCGAACAAAAATAGCAATGGTGCATTAAATGATACCCGCCACATATTACAAATGTTCAAAGTTTCAAAGGGAATAACTCCAGAACATGAGTACCTCTGAACGCAAAATTATACTTGGTCTGTGTTTTGTAGTTAACAACTTTCCAAGTTTGAAGATAGTATGTTATTCCATTTCTTAGTTATCAGTCGGTAACACTAAAATTTGAAACATTTCGAAGTTTCAAGGATATAACTCCAGAACCCCTTGAACCTTGGCTCCCAAAATCAAATTTGGTCTGAGTTTTCTGGTAACAATTTACATACCAAGTTTTAAAATCGTACGTTATTTCATTTACAAGTTATCAGTCGAAAACCCTTAAAATTTGCCAAATTTCAAAGCTTCAATGGGCATAACTCCACAACCCCTTGGACTCCCGAACCCGAAATCGAACTTTGCTTGAGTTTTGTGGCAAACA
The DNA here is from genome assembly GCA_002080025.1 of Modiolus philippinarum. Classification (NCBI taxonomy): domain Eukaryota; kingdom Metazoa; phylum Mollusca; class Bivalvia; order Mytilida; family Modiolidae; genus Modiolus; species Modiolus philippinarum. The sequence continues at coordinate 70,317 of MJUU01028639.1, forward strand.
ATTTACTTACCAAGTTTGAAGACCTTATTTTATTTCGTTCACAAGTTATCAGTCGGAAAACTTTGGGGGACGGACGACCGGACACACGATTGAGGTTGTCACATAACAGCTCGCTTCTACAAAACATAAGCACAAGCAAACACTTGAGCTAAAATCAGGTGCTCCGTAATGGTAAGAATGATCTGCTCTATGCATGGCACCCGTCACACAGCCACCTGGAATATAGTGTTGAAAGATCTGTTTGGTTGCTAATTGGTTAATGCCATTTTTAATCCTAAGAAAAAAACCAAAACGAATCCATGGCACGTGTCACTTCATTTGCCCTCATCATTACCCAGGTAAAAGCTTCTTTGAATATATCAAGAATTCGAACATTAACATAGACAAATCGATAAAACAAACATTACCAATAAGAAAGTTTATCACAAACATTTTTTTTGTTTATCTTTTGTGTTAACGGATTCCACAGTATACGTTAAAGCTAAAACAACAAAAATGATATTAATAATGATCAATTATAACTCTCTTATGAGTCATGAAAATCATCTCTGAATTACTAAATAAAAATTTAAAAAAATCTATTCCTGGTCGCCTTAAAATTTCATAATGAAATATATGTCTCCATGTAGTCAGACTGATAGTCTTGTTTCGCGTGTATACTGAACAGAAAAGAACAAACTTGACATAAATGATATTTTATGCTTCTAATACAACAGTTGACAATCACTGATGGAGAGTAAAGTCACAATGTATCAAAATTCAACATCAATTAAAAACTCGTTTTCAATACATTGCAACTTTTTGTGTTTGTATTTTATGTGCTTTTCATACTCCAAGATACCGAATTAAATGAAATTAGTAAATCGCTGGTTGGTTTCATCCAATAAATTCACTGTTATATTTTCCTATCATTATCAACATTTAAAGCCCTAGTATATGAAATAAATAGACGATCAGGGAAGGGTTAAATACTGGTGTCGTTAACCTATGGAAACATCATGTACTTACCACTCGATTAAATGTTGTCCTGCTTATAACTTATGTTACAACAAAAAGTTAATATAGTCATGTTTTTAAAAAAATCAATATTGGTTGTTATATTCTTGCACATTAGCTTTGATATAATCAAGTATTAGGAAAATGCATATATGCAATTTTGATATGCCGTTATCGCATTAAACAAATTTACATAATATTCGATTTTTGAAGTTTATTATAAGTATTAATAGCGCTATCAGACACCAAAAATTCAAACTTCAGAGACTAAATGCACTTATTGAATTATCATGTCACTGATACTCTGTGGCTACTATATTGTTGTGAATATTTTCCAGGTTACGAGTTTTGAAAAAATGAAAAAAAATGATAAAGGTTATTTTCTTTAAACACTAAAATACCAATTAGCTAAGGATCTGTTGCAAAATAAACGACCACTTCCTAAATTAAACAAAAAAACTACAATATCGGAGCTTTGTACATGTCATTTAATAATCTAATGCCGAGGTAACTTCAGTTTTAGTATCTATTGATATTAATTTCATTAGTGATACATGTAAGACTCAAATCTGTCTCCTGTCGCAAATCTGTGTCCGTCCGCAAATCTGTGGCCAAAACTGACGTCACAGACATCACACTTTTCCAAGCAAATCTATGTCCTTTTCGTTTCAAATCTGTGTCCTTTTCACAAACTTATGCTCTTCGTCTTTTTCCAGCCTGTGAAGCTAAATACGAATAGCATATCAGGATAAAACATATTCAAAATTAAACAAAGGACAAAAATTACATAATTTTATGAAATTTTCAGTATTGGAACACAGTTGGTCAATTTTTTTTAATGTAAAATAAAATTTATTTTAAAATCGAAGGATTATATTAAGGCAGAAATATTGTGGAAATGTGGTAACAGATTGCTGCAAGATAAACTCTTGAAAACTTGTAATACATTTTCTCTTAATTATCATTTCATTTCACTTCATGAAATTTCAAATTGTATAATGCAGTGAAAATTGTAGTTTAATAGTTTGCATAATTTTTGATTAGGGGTAATTCAAATAGATTTATTTGAATGTTTTATATATTACTAATATCCTTTGTTTGAGTTTTTGTATAGACAACGTGGACAAAAATTCGAATTATCAGAAACCAATTCGCGGGATTATTTGGGATAAATATATGGGGCATTTTTAACAGCATTTTGATGCGTTCCAGAAAATTCACGGGAAATTCATTTCACAAACAAAAAAAATCACGGGATTTCATTACTCCTTATATTACACATGGCTTTTACGGGGTGGTGATTACCAAGAAATCAAGATATTTATACAAATAGTTTCAATGATTCGCCCCTTTGAACTGCTACGTTTAAACGATAATTAATGTGGTAGAACAGATAATGGACAAAAGATTTAATATGCTTTTGAAGTTTCTTATATACATTCTCAAAAGGACATAGATTTTAGGTTTTCAAAACGGACCCAGATTTGCGTATGGTGACGTTATTGAATATACTTTGAAAAGTTGGGTATTGTGACGTGAATATTGGACACAGATTAGCGACAGGACGCAGATTTGAGTCCTACATATACACAAACATGTTCATGAAAATGTGCTATTATATCCCTAGGAAAAAATGTTTCTACTGAAAGAAAGCATGCTACTGGCTTCCGTTAAGATGTGATAAGAATTTAAATAAACATAAATGTACATTGTACGGAATTATATAAATTAATCTATCTGTTTTGTTTTCCACCTGCTATGGTTGCATCTACCCCGAGGAGATATAAATCGTCAAAATCGTCAAATTTACTGTAATTTCTATTTATTTTTTCATTCGCTGGTGTCTCTGTTTGTCAACAGATCGGGTAATCACCAAACCAGTAGTCATTAATCAGTGCTGGTCCGAAATCGATTTTATCTTTAATGTCGAAATATTTTAATTTTATAAGTATTGCTAAATCTGCATTAGTTTTGTCCTTATCTAATCTGTATTATTAATACGGAATTCAATCTCTAATTTTACACAATATATGGGGCGTAATCGTAACTGAATCAGAACAGTAAAAACGGAAATAATTATTCTATAGTAAAGCAGTTGAAGTTTTCCATTCTCCCTCATATATGTTCATTTTATGTGGTTGTTTCAAATAACTAAATACCGAAGTCACTGTGAATTCAAATTCTGCATATGCACATTTCGACAACTTAAGTCTCTTCAGTGCAGATAAAATCTAAACGTTTGGAAGACCATAAGCTGAAAGATGTTAAAAACTGACAGAGAACAAATATCCAATATAATCTAAATGTAAACCCAAAATCAGCTAAGGACATAGCTTTGCATGAGGGAGATACTCCTTACTTTAGCTGGTTACAACAAAGTTCTGTAAAACATGTTTCACAGGGTCATATTTTAATACCTTGAGCAGTGAATGATCGTGAAACTGGTACTTTGTTGGAACTTTCTTGCACCGTGTATTTATTTTGTTGTTCTTGTATACTGTATAATTTTCTAAGCTTTCTTTTGATGCATCAGTGGATTTACGTTGCTTGTTGTCGAAATATCTTAATGAATTGTATATTTTATGTACAAACTTATACATATTTAGAACAAAACACATTATAAACTGACTGAGATTTATTTGCTGTATTTATCATATGCACATTGCATCCTGACCCATCTTCCTCTGAAATTTATGAAGAAAATGCATTTAAAAAAATAAGAATAAGTTACCCTTTTCTGCGTAGAAATAAAATTATGAAGAAAGTGTCCTTTTCTACTTAAAATTTTCAGTAAAAGTCCAATGTTTTGAAATGCCCAGTAAATATTTTACAATAACCGAAGGCTATAATAAATACGTATGGTTTGCAAAACATTAACATGTATATTTCAAACTTGAAAATCTTTTCATTAGGCTACTTGAAACATGCGAGTGAACACTTGAAAGTGAATTATACTCTTGATTCACTTTGATATAACTACACCAAATGATGTAAAATTGCAAGAAAGCAGCTAAGACATATCAAAAGCTTAATTTTATCAATAACGGTATAATTTTTTACCCTGTAAGGTAACTATTTGCAACCATTTTTAGTTTCACATAAAAAAAACAAAGGGCATATCAATTTAATTTAAGTGAGAGGTGAAATATGCTGCTGTAATCTCTAATTCTTGGACAGTTTAGATTCAATTATATTTCCTGGCAAAATTAATTTCGTTTTTCGCTGTTTTTAGTTTATAACAATAAAACTGGGGCCGTGTCAACGAAAGTATCCTAAAATTTGCCCTAAGACATATCTTAAGACGAAAATTAGGACCATCTTAGGACTGTCTTATGACATATCTCAGGGTGCACATCGAAGCTGTCCTAAGACCATCTTAGTAAAGATGTCCCAACTTTGGTCTTAAGTGCCGTCTTTATCATTAATTAAATTGGGAAAACAAATTTTTAGTGGCACTCTAACGACATGAACGGGCAAATATTTCAAAAATATTTTTGAAAACTAATGACATCTTTTGTGAATATTAAAAATTAATTGCAATTAGTTTTAACGAAATTTAGCTGCATTTTAATGATATATAAAAATGAAAATTATGAAAAATATTCGTGTTTTAATTTTTAGTATTAACCACTTAAATCTTGTAGTTTTTATTTTATTGAAATCGATATTCTTATGAAGATAAATCAACGCGTGAGATGATTTAAAATGTTAATATCCAATATAATGAACAATGAAGTAGCATTTTCATGGAGAAGAACAAATATTTGGTCAATCCTATAAGTTAGGACAGACTTAAGACACCTCAAGAGCTGTCCTGAAGTTAGGATAAATTTTGAGATGTATTCTAAGTTAGGATATGTTCGATGAACCAACTTAGGATGAAGATTTGTCATAAGATGGTCTAAGGACATGTCTTAGTCTTAAGAGACCTTCGATGACATGTGCCCTGAACACTATCTCATTTAAAGAATAAATAAAGGGATGAAAAAATTTATAGATGGCTTGTCGACATGGAATCATGCCGTGTTTTGGAAAAAAAACTAATGATATGATGACTTCACACAGAAAATTATATAAATAAAGTAGTAAATAAAATGATCGCATATATAAATAATGACTCAAGAGTAATATTAAACAAAAACATATATAGTACAGCGGCAGATTAATAAAAAGTGGTCTATTTTACGAATTTAATATACTGGCATAACACAACCTATATAATATATCGTTAGAAAGAGCTGAATCAGTGCTTTTAGATAAACCAGGCCGTCAAACATTTCTATCGGTCGATTTTTAAATATGAAAGGTCAAAGGTCAAATGTACAAAAATTTTGAAATTTGGAGGTAGATTTTCTATTGACAGTTGCGAATTATTTAAATAAATTATACGAATCAAAATGATTTTGAAGGTATCTTATAAAGTTGCTCTTAACACAAAATCAACGTACCGTTGCGCTGTAATATGACGTGAAATTGCGTTTCTTTACTTGCACATGTTGTATTTATTTTGAAAAGAGTTTTAGTTAAATTTATCTCAATATATCTCAATATACGTTCTAAAATAGTGACCCAAATTCCTCTGCAAAAGGTAACTACAATGTCCACGACGAATGTTTGGGATAAAAATGTTCAAAAACCGATTAGGAGGAGACCTACGCTGCCAATGTAGAACTTATCAAAAAGAACGTAAGGACGTGTTTAGAAAAAAGTTGTCTCACAACACTAATAAGTTGGACCCCAGAATTAGAACAAATTGACAACTTATACTTAATCAGGCATTTCGTCCAAGTGGCCTTCGGATTGCGCGTCCGTCCGTCTGTGACATCGTATTCGGTTATATTTGTCGTTTTATGTAGGTTTTGGTATATTATATGTCATATATATTTGCTGATAACCTTTATTTTGTTGACCCTTGACCTTGCACTTTGAATTTTAAGTCACATTATTGCTTTTTCAATTACATTTTTTCGAGACATTCGAAAACATCACACAAACTACAGATAAATTCACAAGGCTATATCACTGTCACAAGATCACTGGAAAACAGGGTGAAGCACAGAAGACAACGAGCTTCATAGGCATTTATCAGGCCTCTTGCAGCTCTATGAATTTTCTACCACAGTAGTTCTCATCTGTCTAGTCTGACCAGGCCTAATAATTTCACCTGACACTGGCTAAGACATAAAGCCGGAAGTCAAAAGTTAGGACTGAATGTTTCTGTACTGCCTATAATGTCATTGGATTGATGATTTTATGATAATGAATCCGGTTTCCATATCATTGAGTTTGACGTCGATGACAAGGGAGTATGCCAAAAGTATGCTACAAAAATGTTTGACCTGTACAATGGATGCATTTTGTATCATTTGTTCGTCTTGAACAAAGTGTTACCTTTTGAATGGTTCATTGGCACACAAGTACTAAACTTTCGGATAAGTTGACCAAACGAGACAAAATGTGTGGAGAAACGCGGCACTCCATGCATAATAAAACCCCTTCTATTTTTTCTACAAAATGTAGCCTTCTTTTCAAGCATAGCGAGTCTGTTCTTTTGTCTTTGGTCAGGTCTTATTATTTACCGGAGAATCCGACTAGAAAGTCATGCCAACAATTAAACAGATTCATTTAAATAATAACATGTGTTTAAGGTGGATAAACACTGTTGCGCTGCGCAGTTCACTCGCGCATTTTAAAAATAAAGAGTCGGATACGGGGTAGGTTTGATTTTCGGGCCGGAATAGCAATTTTACCGCTTTTCCTTTGTGACGTCATAATTAAATGATAGATGTGAAGCGTCATATTTCGTCTACTTTGCCGCGAATTAGCTCCCTTTTCCCGAAAATTCCGTAATCCGGACACTTTGTGAAATATCGCCGTTAAAAGCATGGTGGCATTTACATTTTTCGTTGTTACCAAGAGATTCTATAATAAACTATCTATTTATAAAAAAAAATTCATATACTCATGGATAAAGGTTCATTTCTAATAAATTAAAACATGCCTGTTCATATTTTCCCGTGCATTCTATGTGAATTCTGGTGAAAAAATAGCCAAAATGAGCTAATTTTGAACTCAATTCTTGCAAAAACAAGCATGGTGACCCTTATTTTTTATTACAGATTTCAAATTAGTAGGATCGGTTTTAATTTGATTTGATTTTAAACTTATTTTATTCATTAAAGAAAAGGATTGGGCAACAGGCAAAGCCTATACAAGCCCTCTCCAATAATACATGCAAAAGGTATACAAATTTAGATATAAACAAAAACATAAATACAAGCAGGAAATTTTACAAAGATGAACACTTGTGAGGCTCCTCATGGAGGTATCGAGGAATCAGGTAATCAAAAACTTATCATAAATTAAATTAGTACTTGAAAAAAAAAGGTTACTTGAAAATAAGGTAGTCTTTAGTAATTTATATTTATCACAAAATATGATAATCAAATATTGAGAGTAGAATGGGGGTTTTAATAATTAAGTAATCAATTCAAAAAACTAGTAATAAAATATTCAGCAAAATAACCCCCATTTATCAAGTTTTTTTTTTTTTTTGAAAACCATGAATAGAATCACAAGTTACTCTCTTCATAAATGATAATAATATCACATTCAAAGGAAAATACCTTAGGACATGCAATGGCACCATGATTAAAGAACATCAAGATTTGTTTTTTTAAGATGAAAAAAAAATAATAAAGAACTAAAGGAATTAACTATACATACAAAAAGCAAATAAATCATGCAAAATAAACAAACACAGCAAAAATAACTTTTAATGTATTTTTGAACATCTTCAAATATTTGTATACTAGTATTGAAGTCAATAGAATAGGTTCTGTTACCAAAAAGGAGTAAGTCCACAGTGATGTCTGTTTCTATATCGTTGTTGTTAAGTAATTGCTGAATAGAGTGAAACATATTTAAACGTTGTTCAATGAATTTTGGACAGTTCATAAAAAAATGAAAATTGTCCTCATAGTCATTACTACAATTCGGACAATTTGTATTTTCAGAGAGAAAGTGACTATGTAGATGAACTTTAAGGTTACTAGCCTCATTCCGAAGTTGACAATGTAAAATATTTTCGACCTTCCGACCAAAGTTATAATACTTCAAAGAGACTGAAGAATTATAATGTTTAAAAAGTCTACATTTAAACATACTTAAGTTCGGAGACTCTCTAATATTCAAAGGCAGGGTATTCAACAGTCTCACAGTAGATAAAAGGAAGTAGTTCTAGAAAAAGGAGGACGAAAAATTGTGTCTTCATTTCTAAGGTTGTATGATGTTTCTCTGGGTAAATAGGGTTGAACTATATCAAATAAGTAAGAAGGAGTTAATCCATTTAATATCTTGAAAAATAAGATAAGTTTGTGATGCCTTCTTCTGTTACTTAGAGTTTCCCAACCAAGCTCCTTATATAATTTTTGTTTAGATGAATTTCGTCTTAACCCAGTTATAATTCGAGCTGCCTCAACTTGTACAGTTTCAAGGAGATCAGATTCAGTTTGTGAACAATTGTCCCAAACAACATCACTTTATTCCAAGATAGGTCGAATAAAAGCAAAGTAGAGACAAATTAACGATTTCCTGTCCAGCAAATACTTTAAGCTACGCAGAATGTTGATACGAGAACAAGCTTTATTGTAGATGTTATCAATATGAATTTTCCATGTGCCAGCAGACTGTAATGTTAAACCAAGATGACAATGATTGTCAGTTTCAACAATAATATCACCATTAAGTCCAAAATGAACTGGAGGATGGACTTTCGAGTAAAAACTATACTTTTGGTTTTTTCCTAGTGAAACTAAACAGCCCAGTTTTTGGACCATTTATAAATAATATCAAGATCATTTGTTAATGAAATTGCTGCTTCATCAAGGTTGTTGTCAACAATCACAAACAGAGAAGTATCGTCTGCAAAAAGGCGAATATCATTATTTATATTGTCAACTATATCGTTTATATATACTAAAAATAGGAAAGGACCAAGAACAGACCCTTGCGGAACACCTGCATGAATACCTTTCAATGAAGAAGAAAAACCTTCAGTAACAACTTTTTGCTGTCTATCAGACAAATAACTTTCTATCCATGATAATAATTGATTATTGATTCCACATTGTTTTAATTTAAGAATAAGACCTTTATGCCAAACTTTGTCAAATGAAAATAAAAGATCTTGAAACTTGAAACCAATTGAATTGAAAAGCTATTTCCTTACTTTTTAAACCAAATGTGTATTGAATATAAACTTAAGTTTCTTGTGTTGAAGTTCTTTCGAAATTCTCACTCTTCCAGGAATTGAATGTCCTTAATGTATATTGCGGCTCTTTATCGTTCTGCTGTTGAACATGTCTGTTTATTTGGGACGTGTTTTTTCAGTGATGATAAATATATTGATGTTTAAAATGCCTTCGAAAGCTCTGAACCTCAGATGTGCAGTCTGTACTTCTACTGAAACTTCATGTGATATATTGTACAACCCTTCAATAATGTGGCATCACAATGGAATCATACATTGAAGTACAAACAATGATGATCTATAAGCAACACGTTTGATCCGAAGAGCATTCGTCCAAAACACATGTTTCACATTTTTGTTCGTGTGTAGTTTATTTTGTTTTCCGTCTTCTTGTGCTCCCGTATTATGCTTGTCTCTGGACTTTGATTTATGTAATCTTTTGCTTTGTTCCTTCGGTATTCTACTGTCATTCATGAAATGTCGTTTGACCATGATACATACAATTGCTGTGTGTATAACAACAATATGTCGGAGGAAAGGGACATGAAGAAGATATCATAATGTCAAATATTGTAAGATCTATGAAAAAATGTTCTGCTTTAATTTAATATGATTAAAATGCAATAAAACATTTAAATAAACATAAACTCTTATTACACTTTTCCAACAGAATATTCCAAACTAACTCATGATTGGGTTTTCAGAACCACAGTAGGAACTTTTGCATTTTTCTCAAATTTATTTTCTTTGCGAATATGACGTTGCATATTTTGATGCAAATAAGACTTTTTCCTCTTCCTTTGGTTAGAAAAATATGTAGTGTTTTAAGTCATCTTCTGATATCACAATTATAAATTACAGATACTAAATTGGATTGATAATTCTTGGTATCTAAGTATTCGTAACAAACATTTTGTACAACCTAGTAATATGAATTATGATTTCACCACACTCTGTGACTGTATGTTCAGTACTATATTGATGACATACATTATAATTACTACCCTTAGTTTACATACTTAATAATCATTCGCCAACCGTTTCTTGAAAACATTTTTTACTTTCTGGTATTATTCAGAATAGTTTAAAATATGCAATTAAACAAATTAGAATTCATCCTGGTTACAATTTACACTTGGGACATACCTTTTACGTACAAAAGAGGTTACTTACAAATAAAAAAAAGGAAATTACTGTGAATTTTGTTTCTGCATATGCGGATTTCGACAACTTATGTCTCTTTAGTGCAGAAAAAAATCAAAGCATTTGGAAGTCAATCAACCGAAATATGTGTAAAAACTTATAGAGAACAGGTAACCAATAAGATCTAAACAGAAAGCAAAAATCAGCCAAGGACAGAGCTATAAGAGATAAATAAAAGAGTGAACACGTCCATATAATGTACATCTTGCAAATCATTTTCTCCATGGTATATAGTAGAAACTCGACAATGAAGATTTTGATAACGAACATACCTTGCGTGTTATAGAAATTTACTGTTTTTATCAAAATTCTAACACCTTATAATATCGAAGCTACACTACGTGTTTGGCACTCGGTAGATGTCATTGGTACTGGATTTGGCTTCATATTTCGATTTATTTGGTAATGAGTACCGATTCTTAATGCAACTTCGGTATTTTTTGTTATTAAGTAGATTGAAATTTTAAGTTCATGGGCTCATTTCACGGATGCGGGAAGAGTTACCCGATGGTGGATAGCAGAAAGCTCGGTGTAGGGTAGTCAAGTCATTATACGGAACGCCTAACCACGAACCATTGTACACAAACGCCACGCTCCATGGAGTGTCAAAACCTCTATATATTTACACGTAAAAACTCACTGTCGAGTAGGGTTTTAATGCAACTGTATAGTAGGTCATATTAGGAAGCCTGACTGCTAATCATTGTAGATCAAATGTGTGGAGAACCGCCACGCCAAAATGCGGTATATAGATCCCTTCTTTATTTCTCTTAAAAGAGCAGTCTCGCTAGGGTTGGTATAGACTGCTAATTTCCTGCCCTTACCCATTTCCAGTGGCAATGTGACCTCGGCGTCCCATCCATTTTTGTCATCTTACTTAAAAATATTGGAATTAATTGACTTTTTCCTGACTTGATATACATTTGTAGTTGAAATAACGCACACTCGACGTTAAACTCTAACTAATCAATAAATCGCTGTGAAGATGTTTTGAGTTATTTAAACGGAAGATAGGGGAAATTTTAAAGAATGCTGTACCTACAGAGGCAGATCATTTCTAGACTCTGAGTGCTTAACTATCATCTTATAATAATTTGCAATAACATTTATTTCCGCTAGCGACTATCACATACAGCTTTTTCATTTTTTACAAAACATATTGCTCAACTGTACTGCTATATTATGCTAAGTATTGATCTCATTTTATTTCGTAACCTTTTAAAGAAAACTTTTAATATATGACCAGAAGATATATATCATTGGTCTCGAATGTTATTTTCTTTCTATAAAAACCTAATTTAGGTCTTCTTGTCATTTCCCTGTACTTTCACATATGAAACACAACTAAGCCCTGGTACCTGAATCGTTTAACAGGGCCTCAAGCTACATAGCTGCCAGGCGATCTCCAGGTGGAGGATAGGGAAATGTCCTGTCTTTGGGACAGTCAGGTTAAAATACGGAAATTCTAGTCGCGAACCAATTAAGACGAACTGTGTGGAGATGAAGACTAGAACCACTATGTGTAAATTTCTTAGGAGATCGGATTCCGTGGGAATCGTATAGAAGGCTAAATTTCCTGCCTCTACCCATTTTTCCAGCGACAATCAATACTTCTTTCCTCTTTTACTTATAAGTTTTTGTTTTTTTTTATTTATTTATTATTATTATTATTTATGAGTTGTTCTCGTCCTGATGTAGCTGAAATATTGCTAAGTGGACGTTTAGCTCTAATTAATCAAACAATGACTGACAATTGAAACGTAATGATCCCATACAT
>MJUU01028640.1:2672-28096 GCA_002080025.1 Modiolus philippinarum
CCCTGCATTAGCGTAAATATTCGCAAATCCGGGGAGATGGGCAAGTTTCCACGTTGACTGAATTTATAGACAGCTTATTTATTCATTTAACTAACAGTCTGCATTCTCTTTCACTTTGTTTAAGAGAATCATTGGGACTTGTTTTGCTTTAAAATAAGAATTAAAGTGAGTACCGATGAAACCCAACATCTTATTTGTGCTTCGTTTTTATGGTATGTTATGAATCGATCTATGCTGAGCACCCCATCTAAATGTGGGCTATTTCAATTTTTTGAAAATGACACTTAGAAATCTTCCGTTTTTTATTCAGTTTTCCAATTGTTTTGATATAATCTGCACTGATGAGACATATTGTTGTTGAAATGGCCATATGCAGAAGATAAATTAACTGCAATTTTGGGTACTTGATTGAAAAAAAAATTTACAATGAAAATAATCATTTTGGCTTGAACCATCTGCCTGTGATGAATTTTTCATCTGTCTTTATCAATTCAGATTCAGAGTCTGAGTCTTTTAATATTAAATATTAAATTTTTGTTGATTCCATTGGGATTCGAACAACCTCTGTCAAGGTTCTACGGGTTTTAAAGTCTGGTAAGCTACCACTGGACCACCACTGCCATGTTCAAATTTCGGTTAATTAATATACTTAAGTCTCGTATTACATGTCAAAATAAATTTGTAGTTCTTTATATTTTACATCCCTTTGGACTCACACAGAGATGGCGGTAGCAGTGTAATCTGTCTGTAATATCTGTGCATTCGAAGAGCAGCCAAATCCCGTGTAGGAAAGGCAATCTCGATAATCATGTCTCTAATTCTAACCCCGTTAGGTTCCTACCATAGACCGTTATATTTAAATTTTTAGGCCCTGCATTAGCCTAAATATTCGCAAATCCCGGGAGATGGGCAAGTTTCCATGATGACTGGATTTATAGACAGCTTATATATATAAATATATATATATATCAGAAATTTACTGATTCAAAGGGCCACAACTCCTAAAGTTAACAGATAGACAGAGGATATACCGTAATATGTCCCGTCTACCATATCATACAATACTAAACCTACATACATTTTTTATTTGAATAACTATCAGTAGTTTTTTTATCTAGTAAATACAAAAAAACGGTAAACAGAAATAAAAGGTTTTGCTGCAAATTTCAACTCTTCCTCCTGTACCTATGTACAGATGTTCCTGAAAAAATGTGTCAAAACATACATGCATCACCTGCACTGTAAATAAATCTGAATATTTTGAAATGTTGAAAATTAGGATAAATTTAATGACTAATGTACATCTACAATACCATTTTAAAATCGAAATGGAAAGCTACTACAAGTTTGGTGGAGAAGTACCCAGCAGTTTATAATAAGTGAATAACGAAAGAGTACCCTCTATATATGACGTTTTTCTATCCATAAATAGAATTGTTCAAATAACCTCAAAAATCTGAAGAAAAATAAAGGTATGGAAAACAAAAGCTTTTAGAATATATAAGAGAGGAGTTCTTGCAAATTTTTAATGTAAGAGAGTTGATTTTTTTTCCTAACTAATGATGTTATAATGATGAACAGAACCAGAAGTGTCTGAATGTAAGAAAATATATTGCAACTTTAACACTTTTAAGGTAAGGTTTGCTAATACAGGGAGATAACATGATTGTGATCCCTACTTTACAAAAAATGGAAGAATGTGTCCATGGGACATGGATGCCCCTGCCTCCTTGCAATCGAAACCCTTAAATTATTAAAGGCATAACTATGTACAATATATATATATCAAACAATTATAGAAAAGGATCTTTCTCCTGTGATAAATAGGCACTGGAACTGGTTTGGTTTTGATATAATGCAAAGTTCCAACAAACAATCTGAGGAACAGTCTTATATGTAATATTAATCTATTTTTAGCAAATGTGACCGTGACCTTTGGGTTATCAATTATCAACCCTAAAATCTATGGGGATATGTCTTTTGTGAGACCAAGCTTGGTTTTGATCAGATGCAGGATACTCCAGTTATCATCTAGAAACCAATTTTTTTTTTAATTTGTGTCTATTTTTAGCAGCTGTGACCTTGACCTTGAGGGTAACAACCCCCAAATCAATAGAGTTCGGTCTTGAATGATAATTAGGCATGCGACCAAGTTTAGATTTGAACTGATGCAGTGTACTCAAATTATCTTCCAGAAACCATAATTTTATTGAAATTTTAGTCTATTTTCAGCAACTGTAACCTTGACCTTAGGGGTACCAACCCAGAAATCAATAAGGTTCTTTCTTGGGTGATAAGCAAGCATGTGACCAAGTTTGGGTTTGATCCTATGCAGTATACTCAAGTTATCATCCGGAAACCAAAATTTTATTGAAATTTTAGTCTATATTTAGCAACTGTGACCTTGACCTAAGGGGTACCATCACGTCAATCGATAGGGTTCTGTCTTGGGTGATAAGCAAGCATGTGACCAAGTTTGGTTTTGATCCGATGTAGTATACTCAAGTTAACATCCGGAAACCAAAATTTTATTGAAATTTTCATTTATTTTTAGCAACTGCGACCTTGACCTTGGGGTACCAACCCATAAATCGATAGGGTTCTGTCNGGTGATAAGTAAGCATGTGACCAAGTTGTGTTTTCATCCAATGCAGTATACTCAAGTTATCATCCGATAACCATAATTTTATTGAAATTTTAGTCTATTTTTAGCAACTGTGACCTTGACCTTGGGGGCACCAACCTGAAAATCGATAGGTTTCTGTCTTGGGTGATACGTAAGCATGTGACCAAGTTGTGTTTTCATCCAATGCAGTATACTCAAGTTATCATCCGATAACCATAATTTTATTGAAATTTTAGTCTATTTTTAGCAACTGTGACCTTGACCATGGAGGTACCAACCCGGAAATTGATAGGATTCTGTCTTAGGTGATAAATAAGCATGTGACCAAGTTTGGTTTTGATCCGATGCAGCATACTC
Organism: Modiolus philippinarum; assembly: GCA_002080025.1. Classification (NCBI taxonomy): domain Eukaryota; kingdom Metazoa; phylum Mollusca; class Bivalvia; order Mytilida; family Modiolidae; genus Modiolus; species Modiolus philippinarum. Next base: position 5,656 of record MJUU01028640.1, read on the forward strand.
AAGTTATCATCCGGAAACAAAAAGATGGCTGTACGAACGGACGGACGGACGGACAGATCAGGGTAAATCTTAATGCCCCCCGACCGCCTAGTTGGGGGGGGGGGGCATAAAAATGAGTATTCTGTATCTCATCAATTAATGCTTTCTTTTCTGAGACTTGGCTGACAAGTCAATTTTGACCATTCTGAATTGAGCTAGAAAAATCAAAATTTTCTAGTTTCTATGAAATTCATGCAAAAAGGTTCATACTTGGCGGAAGTACACACCGGCCTAGAGTCTTCCGAAAAATGCTTTCACAACTAGGTTTTTTTACCAAGGAGACAACAGGGCCCTCAAAGGGACCAAATGCATTTTTTGACAATTTTGCCCTCCAAAATTAAGTTTTATAATTTGCAGTGCAATTACACCCAGCAAATCACCAAAATCCAATAAAGGGCTACGCTGAGCACAGCATGATACGACCGCAGCATGTCAACCACTGAAATTTGAAAAAGTGTAATTTAAAAGTGAATGTGGGCACAGTTAAGAGCTTGACACAGTAACTAGATGGACACACTAAGTAGCTAGACATAGTAATTGTTGGACACAAACTAGAGAACACTAGCCCTTTTGATCCCTTAAAGCTATGAAACTGTATGAGTTACGCTAAATCTGTTGACACAGTAATGACAGCTTACATCAAGTTGAATAAAAAAAAAATCCCATGTAAATCCGATTAAAAATAATGATTTAACATATTTTCAAAAGTTGCAATTTCGGCCTATTTGAATAATTATAGTTTGGAAACCACAAGAAATATGCCAAATCTGTTGACATACTACCATAAGCTTACAACGAGAGGAATCTAAAGAAAAAAATCCCATCGAAATCAAATTAAAAAGAAAGATTTTACATATTTTGAAAAATTGCAATTTTGGCCCTTTTGACCCCTTATAGATCGGAAACCATTATAGCTAAAAAAAACTGTTGGAATAATACTGAAAGCTTACATAAAGAGGAATCTTCAGAAAAAAAATCCCATCAGAATCCAATGAAAAATAAAAATTTTAGGTAATATGCATATTTGCAATATTTGCCCCCTTATAGCTCAAAAAGGAAACATCAAAAATCTAATAAGCGTGCACATTTTAATTTTACATAAGGAATCCATTGAAAAAAACTGCATCAAAATCCGACAAGAAATAAAAACAATACAATTTTTTAGATTCCCCCTTTTGGGCCCCATTTATCTCATAAATGGTACATGCGATGTGAAATCCGTTGACATTCTACTGATTGGAAATTTTCTCAGGATCACACTGAAAGAAACCCCATCAAAATCTGATATATAATAAAAATTCTGCAGCCAAATATGTAAAAACACCTGATTTTCCCCTTTTTGGCCCCTTTTAAAAAATGGGAGTGGCCATAATGACCAAAACCACTCCAAGCCTTCCTTTTGTGCCAAGGAACATTGTGTTAAAATTTCATAAGGATTGATCAACTTAAACTTAAGTTATTGACAAAAAACAAAAGTGTCTACAGACGACAACGACGACAGCACCATACCATTATACGACCTCAAATTTTTTTGCGGTCGTATAAAAATCTACCATATGACCTATAGACTAGGCTATCTACTGAGGATGTATGGCCTCCACACTTGACTGTAATCAATGAGTATATAAAGACATTGAAAATTTGTACTTTACAATTAGTATTACAACATCAGTTTCCTTGGAAATGAGTTCAGTGACATATTGATTTTATTTCCTTTTTTAAGCAGATCATGGTTACCCTTCCAGAGCACCTGATGATACCTTAGTTTTTATAGGGGTTCACACTGCTAGTGCTTTAGTTTTGTGGCGTTCTTGTTTGTTATGTCTTTGTCATACTGTCTCAATTCCTGTTGCTGTGCATTGCCGTGATTTTGGATTTATGATTTTAGAATTTCCCCTTTCCTCATTCTTGCTTCGGTATTCGTTTGTCGATGTATTAACTGATAATATAATACTAAGTTGAGTCTAATGATAGTTTTTGGTGAAATCATTGGACCAGGAAAGTTAACTCATCTTGTCAGTTTGGTTACTATTGCAACCTTTCAGTTGTTAAATTGAACAGTGAAAATTTGTAATTTAGCTCGTTTAAACCTTTATTATGTTCCTTGCTGGTTATAAAATCAAATTTTTCATGAAAAACGGAAGCAAATTCCTTTATTTCAACCATTTCATACACTAATTTTCAATTTAGATTGAAAATATTAGAGTTTTAATCTGAATGTCTTTATGTTTGTCTTTATCTTGAAAAGTAAAAAAAGTAACCCAAAGCCTCAAAACAATATAGTCAATTTATTTGAATTTTTTATATGTGATAGACTTAGTTGAGCTGAATATTTTGGTATGAAATTTTAACAAGAGGCTCTCAAGAGCCTGTATCACTCACCTGGGCCACGGCTGACATATGCAGTTAAAATAATCCCAATGTTTTAAGGGTATTATTTTCAAATTTGTTAATAGACAGGAGATCTTTTAATGTTTTCCTAATGGGTCAAATGTTAAATCTTTTCCCCAATGGCAACCATCTTTGCATTAAGCAAAGACTTGAAAAACAACTCTTTTGCAGGGCGGCAACCTAAAGACTGTTGTGGCCAAGTTTGGTTTCAATTGGCTGAAAAGTTTCAGAGAAGATCTTCGAAAGTGTTTTCCCATAAGGTCCAATGTTAAAACTATGATCCCTGCTGGTGGCCATCTTGGATATAGTGCAGATCTGAAAAACAACTTTTTTAGCAGGGGGCCATCTAAGGACTATTGTGGCCAAGTTTGGTTTCAATTGGCCCAGTAGTTTCAGAGAAGATCTTTGAAAGTGTTTTCCCACAGGGTCCAATGATAAAACTATGATCCATCTGGTAGCCATCTTGGATATAGTGCGGATCTGAAAAACAAATTTTTTGCAGGGGACCATCTAAGGACTATTGTGGCCAAGTTTGGTTTCAATTGGCCCAGTAGTTTCAGCGAAGAAAATCTTTGAAAGTATTTTCCCATAGGGTCAAATGTTAAAACTATGATCCCTGCTGGCAGCCATCTTGGATATAGCACATATCTGAAAAATAACGTTTTTTGCAGGGGACCATCTAAGGACTATTGTGGCCAAGTTTGGTTTCAATTGGCTCAGTAGTTTCAGAGGAGAAGATCTTTGAAAGTATTTTCCCATAGATTCCCATATTAAAACTATGATCCCCGCTGGCGGCCATTTTGGATATAGTGGGGATCAGAAAAACAACTTTTTTGCAGGGACCATCTAAGGACTATTGTGGCCAAGTTTGGTTTCAATTGTCTCAGTAGTTTCAGGGTAGAAGATCTTTGAAAATGTTTTCCCATAGGGTCCAATATTAAAACTATGATCCCCGCTGGTGGCCATCTTGGATATACCGCAGATCTGAAAAACATCTTTTTTGCAGGGGACCATCTAATGACTATTGTGGCCAAGTTTGGTTTCAATTGGCTCAGTAGTTTCATAGGAGAAGATCTTTGAAAGTGTTTCCCATAGGGTCCTATATTAAAACTATGATCCCTGCTGGCGGCCATCTTGGATAAAGCGAGGATCTGAAAAACAACTTTTTTGCAGGGGACCATCTAAGGACTATTGTGGCCAAGTTTGGTTTCAATTGGCACAGTAGTTTCAGAGGAGAAGATCTTTGAGTCTATTCCCAGAGGGTCAAATGTTAAAACTATGTCCCGCTGGTGGCCATCTCGGATATAGTGCAGATCTGAAATTATTTTGCAGGGGACCATCTAAGGACTATTGTGGCCAAGTTTTGTTTAAATTGGCCCAGTAGTTTCAGAGGAGAAGATCTTTGAAAATTTTTTCCATAGGGACCAATGTTAAAACTATGATCCCCGCTGGTGGCCATCTTAGATATAGTGCAGATCTTAAAAACAACTCTTTTGCAGGAGGCCATCTAAGGACTATTGTGGCCAAGTTTTGTTTCAATTGGCCCAGTAGTTTCAGAGAAGAAGATCTTTGAATGAAAAATCTATGCCAGACGGACGATGGACGGACAGACGACTGACGAAAAGTGATGGCAAAAGCTCACCCTGGCTATAGCCAGATGAGCTAAAAATGAAATTCTTCATTATTTACAAACCTTACCTTAAGGAAGCAAACAATTCATTATAAATGGTCCAATTTATGTTTAAACTAAAGTATTTCCAGTACTTCACTAATAAAAAAAATTCAGACACCATCATTTGTTACATGTACATGTATTCCCTAGGTAATGAAAAATAAATCATCGTATATTTTACACTGTAGTGAAATAAATATAATGTAGCAAAAGATCAACTGACTAGCTGAAGATATGTACACATTTCATTCCCTAAACACAAGAGGTATCAAACATTAGATAATAAGTATGTTTGTCTATTGTGAAGGAACTAGCTACAACATTCCATCAGGATATGTAAATATTTCACTTCCTAGACAAGAGAAGTATCAAATATTTGATAGTTAGTATGATCGTCTACTGTGTACGACTTAATACAACATTCCATCAGAGGTTTATCACTAGAACATATATAATCTAATTCTTCATTAACTTCAAGCCACAAACTTTTACTACTCAACAAATCTAATGGATTCAGATCTCTAAAGAATGTAATGGCTTCCTTCCCCCACATTAAAGCTATCAGACTTCCCGTTTCATCAGAAATTTTCACTTTCATCATGTAAATGTATTGTAAAATACATGGAGACATCAGTTTGTTGACTGTTTTGTTACAAACGGGACAATAATAGTAAGTTATACTCATTACTTGTTTATATACACACAAATCATCTGATTCACTGTCTGGGATACAACTCAGATAGTTACACTTGTCACAATGTAATTTGAGGAAGGATTTGACGTCCTTAGCTTTTGGGCAGATCTCATCAACATGTCCCAAAATACGAAACTTATAAGGAACAGCACCCTGTAACACATCAGAAATCTTTGTTACTTTGACATGAGGATGTCCAATAATAACTGTGACAGTTTGTTGCATACACCGTGACCCACTACTCTGAACATCCTCATTTCTGTCCCTTTCATTTCTCTGAGAAACTATATCTACTTCCATTAGCTGGTATTCTTGTAAATTTTCAGGATATTTTTGTTCCTCGTTAGATGTTGACGAAACTACTTCCATATTATTGCCCTCCTCTTTATTATCTGATTTTGCTCCCTCTTTTTCTTTATATCTTGATGTGGATGGCTGTTGCGAGTCTTGTACTACTTTTACGTTATCAATTACTGTACTTTTTATGTGATTCGACTTAACTGTCCTATCATGAGTCATTTTAATAGGGTTTCCTTTAGTAGACAAAAAATCGGCAAGTTTTTGATTGTTTGTTGGTATGATGCCTCTACCGTACGAGTTCCCTCTGTGTAAAACTAGTTCTATTGTTGATAGGTCTGTAATGCGAGTTTCTGACGTCCTGTAAATGGCTGCATGAAGGTTTACTAATTTTACAAAATCTCCAGGCTACAATAGACAATAATTGAAAATAGTAACAGTCAAACTTGTCTAAACTGTCATAACCTGCCTAAATTAGCATGCATAAGATATTTTTGTATCAGTACCTATATATTCTGAATGTGTCTAGACTTAAAGAAACCTACATTCCCCCAAAGGTTCAATAAAGACTGGTTTCCTTGTTCACACATTTATGGTAAAGTGTCTACAATTTTAGCCTCTAATTTAAAAAATATTGTGTTAATATGTTTTTGAATATTTTCACAGATTGTACTTTGTTTCAGCCTGGTACAAAGTCCATTTGTATTAGCCTGGTATAATGTCTATAAGTCTCACCATTATATAAAAGCTGAGAATTCACAAAACATTTCCCTACATACATGATGTCTCAAGATTATATTGTCAGAATTTTTAATTGTGACATAGAACAATTCAGTTTCAAAACAGAATGCAAATTACAGGTCCCATCCCAAAGCATAAAATTCTGCAGCAAAAATACAATGATTCCAATATTTAATTATTGTAATTTTATATAAATCACATTTTTCGCAATGATTTCTGGACATCTTGTCCTGTGTTCTAACACTAAAAAAGCCTGTTAAAATATTACTCCGGTATTGAATAGTTTTAGAATATGTTTTTTTATCAAGATAGAGGCTTCATCCACCTATAAAAGTAATGAAAAGACTTATATTGAAATTACCAGTATAGGCAGATTTCAATATCTCTTTTTGAACTTGATGAATATGGAATAGTCCATTTCTTGTGTCTTTTGTATGAGCTATTGTTGTCTTGCTTTGGAAGACATCAATGATCCTACAAACAAGTGTTCACACTAGTCCTAACTTGGTTTATTCGTTTTGGATTGACAATTAGGTTCTCACTTACTTGGTAATTTATATGTCTATTAACATTAGGCGTGCCTTTAACATGGTAGGGATAGAAGAACAAACTTTGACTAGATTCTGTTTGAAATATAGCATTATTTGTAAATACTGTTTTGAAGAAACATTGAGCGAGCTTTCAGCACTTTGATATTTTCTGTATACCTTAATCTTGTTTCGTGCATTTTCACAATGGTCATCATACAAAGCTACATCTACTAGGAAATCCTCTGCTTTCTTCATAAGATCTTGGTCATAAGCAGGGAGATGTTCTTCACTAAACTCAAACTTTCTTAATTGACTGCAAGTAAAGAGAAACATTAACAAGTGTGGTCCCTAATAGATGTTTCACCTGTCCGGGCTTGGTCGCTACATTAATGTGAAAAATCAAACTGATCTAATCAGAAAAAACTTAAAATGCTCACTAGACTGTAAAATCAGGATCACTGACAAAAGCAATATTATCATTTACTACCCAAGACTAACCCAAATACCAAATATCATTGACGTACCACTAATATATACTGAGAAACTGAATATGCTCACTAAACTGTAAAATTGAGGTCAAGGACAAATTCATATAGCAGGCTATAATGTACTTACCAAAGACCAACCAACATACCAAATATCATTGACCTACCATTGATATAAAATGAAGTACAAAACATGCTCACTAGAACGTGAAACTGTGTTAAGACAAAAGTCATGTAGCAGGCTGTTATGTGCCACCAAAGGCCAACCCACATACCAAATATAAATAACCTATAATTAATATATACCAAAATCTTAACATAATCACTAGACTGTGAAATTTAGGTCATATGCAGACTGGCATGTACTACATGAGAGCAACCAACATACCAAATATTACTGATCTATCATATTTATAGCTGACCTAATCAAAAAAACCTTAACATGCTCACTATACTGTTAAACTGAGGTCACAGACAAAAACCATATTGCAGAATATCATGTACTACCAAAGACCAACCCATATAACAAATATCATTGACCTACCATTAATATTAATTGCCCTAAAAACTGACCTGATAGAAAACATAACCTGTACACTAGACTGTGAAATTGAGGTCGAGGACATAAGTCATAAGACAGACTGTAATGTACTATCAAAGACCAACCAACATACCAATTATCACTGCCCTACCACTAACAGTTATTGAGAAACTTATGTAATAAGTAAAACTTAACCATTAGACCATGAAATTGAGGTCAAGGCTAAAAGCAGCATGGCAGACAGTCATGTACAACTCAAGAGCAACCTACATTTTCCTACCACTTTCGGTTATTAAGAAACTGATCTAATCAGAAAATATACTTGCCAGCCTAAAATTCTGCTGTCTTAGGTCTTGACCCAACATTCAGGGCTGTTGTGGCAGGTCATATCATATACACTTTTCATAGATAAATTTAACAAAGAAAATCTTAAGTGGGGGAATTTTTGTCAAGACGAACAATAACATAATTTAGGATAAGCTGCAATGATTTGGGAATTGAACGAGGTAGACATTTTAATATCCCAGCACACCAAGGAATTTGTAAATCATGTTATTTAACTGTTGAAGATGAAATTCACTTTTTATTAGACTGTCCGAAATAAGAAATAGCCAGACATGGAATTATAAATAACATTTGGGAAAAGTACAAATTTTAAATCGCTGTCTAAAAGTTCAAAATTTATATGGATAATGTCATCTGAGGATACCTTTATATATAATGAATTATAACAATTATTAAACAAATCAAACATCTTGAAGTGTGAACTTAACCCAACAATAAAGAGTAATATATTATATTTTATATCTAGATTTTCCCGGGGTATTACATTTCATGTCATGCATGAGCTATAACTCTCGGAATATTAGTTTATAATCTAATGTCAAGTATTAAATTTGTTGTGTCCACTCCCCATTGGCACCTATTCCTCTTATATAATAGAACATATTATATATTATTATTATGAATAAGTATTGTAATCATATCAAACGTTGCAATCATCGTATTTAAATCAATTGAGATTTTACAGCTCATTTGTGGGCATCTTGATTGACAATAAAAAATATTTTTTGTATGTTTATAACGTCAAGCCATCATACACCTTTTCAAGAATTCTTTGCAAAAATTGTATCATTTATTAGCATACATTGAGGAGGGTAAGACCTTTTCTGTTATGTGTTTTGGGCATTTTCAGCAGGGTATTCAATATTTTTGGTGAAATAATACATCGGCAAACAAATAACGAAGCAAGAAGAGGAAAGGGGGAATTCTAAAATCATAAATCCAAAATCACAGCAATTCATATCCAACATCAATTGAGACAGTATGACAAAGACTAAACAAGTATACAAGATGAACAAGAACGCCAAATAACTGAAGCACTAGCAGTGTGAAAAACTGAGGTATCATCAGGTGCTCCGGAAGGGTAGGCATGATCTGCTCCACGCATGGCACCCGTCACACAGCCAGCTAGAATATGGTGTTGAAACATCTGTTTGGTGGCTGATTGGTTAATGTCATTTTCTTACCCTTAGACAAAACCAATTCAAAATCCATGGTATGTGTTACTTCTCTAACCCTCAAACAGTACCATGATAAAGACTTGATAAGCCTCTGTAGATTTATTTAGTATTAAGTATTGGACAATAACAAGGAAAAATCAGTCCTACAAACATTATCAACGAAGACAAAACTCAAGAATGACAGTGTGATATACAAGACAACACAAAAAACTAAAGCACCGACAGTGTGAACTCCCACTGAAAACCAGGGGTATCATCAGGTGTTCCGGAAGGGTAAACATGATCTGCTCTACGCATGGCACCCGGTACACTGCCAGATGAAAGTCTGGTTTTGTCACAGCCGGTGTAAGTTAGTCTGGTAATAAACCTTGAATCTACCCAAAGATATCTATTCTCATTTGTGAAATAGAAACATTGTAACGGTCTGTCAAATTGTGGTGACGACCGTAAAACTTTTGTAGTGACAATTGCAACAGTGACTGAAAATAAATCAGCTGTTAACTGTTTTTGGATCATTTTGGTGTTTTCTGTTCAGTTAAAATTTTTATTTTGTTAAAGGAAAATTAAAAGTGCTGTTTGCTATTAATTTAAAAAAATGTGTTACTTGTTTTTTCTGAAGGTGACGAGCTCATTGGCAGATGAAAATGATGACCCGCAGTGGGTGATTATCCCTGGTGGTTGAGGGATTAATTTTGCAGGTCACACCCACCATAAGTGGGTCAGTTGGCAAGTACGAGAAAAACTTAACCATATTTACCAGACCACGAAATTGAGGTTAAGGTCAAAAGTCATATGGCAGACAGTCATGACAGTCATAAAAATCTGCATACCAACATCATTGCCCTACCACCAACAGTACCGGGTAATTGAGAAACTGATCTAATCCCAATCCCAAAAACTTATAACATGTTCATTCAACATTGAAACAGAGGTCAAGGTCATACTGTTTTGTGTCTGTCAGGTAGGAGGATATAACTCCCCTTATTTCCGGCGTCCTTTGGAATTGACCACTTGAGTGCATGGACTCCACAGACTCAAAACCATAGTATTTTGGACTTGTACTTTAAATTTAAAAAAAAAAAATAAAAAAATAAACAAGTGTGGACCCAAATTGATGTCTCGCCCGTCCCTGCTTGATAGCAAAATTGATGTGAAAACTCAAAGTGCCTAAATCAGAAAACTTAACATGTTCACTAGACTGTGAAATTAGATTAACTGACAAAAGCAATATAGCAGACTGTCACATATCACCAAAAACCAAAATTCCAAATATAAATGACCTACCACTGATACCGAAAAACTGAAAAACAAAACATGTTCACTAGACCATGAAAATGAGGTGAAGGGCTAAAGCCAAATATATAGCAGGCTGTCATCTTCCATCTAAGACCAACCCACCTGCCAAATATTATTGAACTTACATTAATAGATACTAGGAAACTTAACATGATCACTGGACCATGAAATTGAGGTCACAGACAAAAGCCATGTAGCAGACTGTCATGTACTTTGCAAGACTAACATATAAACCAAATATCATTGACCTACAACTTATAGTTACTGAGAAAATGACCTAATCACAAAAACTTAACATGCCAACTAGACCGTGAAATTGAGGTCAAGGACAAAAGCCATATGACAGACTGTCATGAACTACCTAAGACCAACCTACATACCATATATCATTGACCTACCACTTATAGTTACTGAGAAACTAAAGTAAGCACAAAAAACTTAACATGTTCATTCGACCGTGAAATTGGGGTCACAGACAAAAGCCATATAGCACACTCCCATGTACTACTAAAAACCAACCTATATACCAAATATCATTCACTTACCACTAATAGTTACTGAGAAACTGACCTAATCAGAAAAAACTTAACATGCTCCTTAGACCATGAATTTGAGGTCAATGACAAAAGCCATATGACAGGCAGCCATGTACTACCCAAGACCAACCCATATACCAAATATCATTGACCTACCATTTGTAGTTACTGAGAAACTGACCTAATCACAAAAACTTAACAGGCTCATTGGACCGTGAAATTGAGGTCAAGGAGAAAAATTATATGACAGACTGTCATGTAATACCCACAACCAACCCCTATACCAAATATTATTGACCTACCACTTCTGGTTACTGAGAAACTGACCTAATCAGAAAAACTTAACATGCTCATTTGACCATGAAATTGAGGTCACAGACAAAAGCCATATGACAGACAGCCATGTACTACCCCAAACCAATCCATATACCAAATATCAATGTCCTACCACTTATAGTTACTGAGAAACTGACCTAATCATAAAAACTTGACATGCTCACTAGACCGTGAAATTGAGGTCACGGACAAAAACCATATGACAGACTGTCATGTACTACCCAAGACCAACCCATATACCAAATATCATTGACCTACCACTTGTAGTTACTGAGAAACTGACCTAATCACAAAAACTTAACATTAAAGTTGATGCCATCGCCGTTGACGCCGTCATACTTTGTACGCATATGTCTCGCTTTCCGCGCCTTTCGACGCAGTCGAGACAAAAATGGACTTTGGACTTATCATCTCATTTTGGGTGTATTCTGGACTCAAGGGGGTAGGGGGTTATACCCTCAGGTAGGGCTTGATGTAAGCTAACCACGGATTAAATATAATGTTCCTACATGAAAGAGTTCTCAAGATATACTGCATTATGTAAAGTTAATGTCGATGTAACCATCGCTGTCATATTTTACAAGCATATGTCTCACGTTCTGTGACTTTTGTAACGGGTGAGACAAGAAAATAAGTGTATCTCCGATCTTGATTAAAATTAACAAGAATGTAAGAAATTAAACTGAAATAATGGACTCATAATCTAAAATAACCGAAGAGATCAATATCTTGCACTTCAGGTATCAGTGTTTAGATTTTTTCTGGAACCTCTTCAAAATCTTAAAATTTCTTTGGTCCAAAGAGAGGTTGGTTTTCAGAGGTTTTGCTGTACTTTTCTTTTACTGATCATTTACATAATGTTGAGTTGATATTCCCACAGAAAAAAATCAGGTAACAGTAACAATTAATCCAATGTTTAATGATTTAATAACCTTAAAACCTATAAACTTACTGATAATGACTAAATCAAATAAAATCAGCAAGCATGAACTTCTACACTTCACTTGAAAACCTCATTCACTTTAGAATCTAATGATATGATTGTGGTGATGGATTTAATAAATCATCCTTTTCCTTATATTACTAATACAGAAAGGTAAATTACACATAGAATTTTGAAATGATGCTATGAATTCATTATCAAACCAACTCAAGTTGTTTATAGATGATACATAGAGATGTAATATCAAGAAAATAACATGACTCACTATATAGTTATTGTTCCATCCCAAACTCTCAATACAAAACAATGGTCCTCTTCATAATAACATGTGGCAACAACCTGTAAAAATGGTATATACTTTGTCCAATGTTTAGTATAGTAATATTTTTTTTGGCTATGAATTGGCATATTTTATTATAACCTTTGGCAATAACTGTGGGAGCCATTATTTTCTGGTGGGAATTGAGTGAGTATGTGCATTTTCTGGCGGGAATTGAGTGAGTTTGTGCATTTTCTGGTGAGAGTTGAGTGGGTATGTGCATTTTCTGGCGGGAATTGAGTGGATATGTGCATTTTCTGGTGGGAATTGAGTGGGTATGTGCATTTGGTGGGAATTGAGTGAGTTTGTGCATTTTCTAGCAGGAATTGAGTATGTGCATTTACTGGTGAGAGTTGAGTGGGTATGTGCATTTTCTGGCAGGAATTGAGTATGTGCATTTTCTGGTGGGAGTTGAGTGGGTATGTGCATTTTCTGGTGGGAATTGAGTGGCTATGTGCATTTTTGGTGGGAATTAAGTGGGTATGTGTATTTTCTGGCGGTAATTGAGTGGGTATGTACATTTTCTGGTAGGAATTGAGTATGTCCATCATCTAGTGGGAGTCGAGTGGGTATGTGCATTTTCTGGTGGGAATTGTGTATGTGCATTTTTGGTGGGAATTGAGTGGGTATGTGCATTTTCTGGTGGGAATTGAGTATGTTCATTTTCTGGTGGGAGTTGAGTGGGTATTTGCATTTTCCAACCTCTGTTGACGTCATGATCTGTGTTTGTTTGTTCTTGATGTCATTCTGCAGGGAAAGTTGCATCCACTCAATTCCACCAGGAAATTATATCTGAGGGTATGAATGCCCTTTATCATTGACCGACAAATGCCTCTTATCAGCTATCATTTACGTCAAATGAATTAAAATTTTACAATTAATCTTCATAAATATATTAGCATGATTCCTGAAGGTACTTGAATTTTGTATCGTTATTTGGAGGAAAGACATACCGTCATTTGTCAATATATATATTTTTGTAGAATTATCTTACACATTTATCTTAAAGGCATAAATATTACCTTTAACGTTATTTGGCCTTAATTTTTACTAGGGATGGCAACAAGTACTCGAATACTTGAGTACTCGGCTTATTTTAATAAGGGCTACGCCGAGCGCAGCATGATACGACCGCAGCATGTCGACCACTGAAATTTCAACAAAAGTAGTTTAAAGTGAATGTGGACACAGTAAAGAGCTTGACACAATAATTAGATGGACACAAAAAAAACAAAAAGAAGCTTGACACAGTTATTAGCTAGAAACAAAATAGGGAAAAATTCAACCCTTTTGATCACTTACTGATGAAAAAAAATGTAAGAGCTATGCAAAATATGTACTATCAACTAAAACTTTACATCCATAGAAATTCAAAGAAAAAAATTCCATCGAAATCTGATGAAAAAAAAAGATATGACATATTTAGAAAAATTGCAATTTCAGCCCCTTTGACCCCATGTAGCTCGGAAACAGTGAGAGCCACGCCAAATCTGTTGCATAACTCTGAAAGCCTAGATCAAGAGGAATCCAAAGAAAAAAATCCCATCGAAATCCGATGAAAAATAAAGATTTGACATATTTAGATAAATTGCATTTTTGGCCCCTATGACCCCTTGTAGCTCGGAAACGGTAAGACCTACACAAAATCTGTTACATACTACTTAAGGCTTAGATCAAGAGGAATCCAAAGAAAAAAATCCCATCGAAATCCGATGAAAAATAAAGATTTGACATATTTAGAAAAATTGCAATGTTGGCCCCTTTGACCCCTCGAAGCTTGGAAACGGTAAGAACTATGCCAAATCCGTTGGCATACTGCTGAAAGCTTAGATCAAGAGGAATCCAAAGAAAAAAATCCCATCGAAATCCGATGAAAAATAAAAATTCTACATAATCTGCAAATTCGCAATTTTGGCCCCGTTCGGCCCCTCATAGCTGGGAAAAGAAACAGGTTATCAAAAATCTAATAGCTGAACGCCATATTAATTTTTCACAAGGAATCCATTAAAAAAAAACTGCATCAAAATCGGACTTAAAATAAAAAAATTATTTTTTTGGAGATTTGCCCCTGTTGGGCCCCATTTATCTCGTGAGCGGTACATGCTACGTGAAATCCGTTGGCATAATATAGATTGGAAATTTCCTCAGGAGCACACTGAAAGAAACCCCATCAAAATCCAATTAATAATGAAGATTCTACAGACAAACATGTGAAACACCCATTTTAACCCTTTTTGGACCCTTTTTTAAAAACGGGCAGGGCCACAATGACAAAAACTAAGCAAAGCCTTCCTTTTGTACCAAAGAACATTATTTAAAATTTCATAAGGATTGATGTACTGGAACTAAAGTTATTGACCAAAAACTAAAGTGTCTACAGACGACGACAACGACAACGACAACGACGACGACAGCACCATATCAATATACGACCGCAAAAAAATTTTGCGGTCGTATAAAAATTATGGATATTTTCTAAATTAAATGATGCATATTGAGTATCTTATCAATATTTTTTCTTTCTAATATATCTATTTTCTATTTATTGCGCCCCATCTGCATTGTTTGATATTTCTGTATTCCTTGTCATGTGTATCGCAGTTATTCTCTTTTCACTTTTCTGAAGTTTGCTCATCAAATCACTTATCTTTAATGAAAGGAAGTTCATGAACATTAATCTCTAAAAATTTAATCACCTATTATTGTCTTGTTTTATTCAGTAAAATATATTTATAGTCCATTGTGTATGACCTTACCGGTCTACTTGTTGCTATTGCGTAACCAATTTAACAATTTGATTATTCTGTTCACATTATATTTTAGACCAATTGGTATAGCAATACTACAACATATATTGGAAAAAGTTTTTGGTGGATTGCTATTGTTAACTAATCAACACACTCAGTGTCCTTTTGAATTGTTCAACAATACTATTGTATATCAATCTGTAATAGCCTGGGGAGGTTTTACCTTGAAAAAGTATTACAATGTACCGTGTTGATTAGTTAACAATAGCAATCCACCAAAAATTTTTTCAATATATGTTGTAGTCCAGCAATACCAGTTGGTCAAAAAAATAATGTGAAAAGAATAATCAAATTGTTAAATTGGTTACACAATAGGAACAAGTAGACCGGTAAGGTCATACACAATGGAAAATAAAAACCTTCTTAAAAATAATGGATTTAAAGTTCTACAGTAACTATAACTATTTTGAAACGTGCCCATAAAATTATAGGATCGGCAAAACAGAAGAAAACTTGTACATGTAATTGGCAGGACAGGCAACGTTGATTGTTTATTTTTAATCAGAAAGACCCTTTATTAACTTGATTTGAATTAGATTAAAGCAAATTTCTACAGAACAAGCCGTTAGTCTATTGTTTGCCAATTAGTGTTTGATTGTTTGATGTATAAAATAGGTGATNAATCATTCAGACCGACAAATGCCTCTTATCAGCTATCATTTACGTCAAATGAATTAAAATTTTACAATTAATCTTCATAAATATATTAGCATGATTCCTGAAGGTACTTGAATTTTGTATCGTTATTTGGAGGAAAGACATACCGTCATTTGTCAATATATATATTTTTGTAGAATTATCTTGCACATTTATCTTAAAGGCATAAATATTACCTTTAACGTTATTTGGCCTTAATTTTTACTAGGGATGGCAACGAGTACTTGGCTTATTTTAATAAAGGGCTACGCCAAGCGCAGCATGATACGGCCGCAGCATGTCGACCACTGAAATTTCAACAAAAGTAGTTTAAAGTGAATGTGGACACAGTAAAGAGCTTGACACAATAATTAGATGGACACAAAAAGAAGCTTGACAGTTATTAGCTAGAAACAAAATAGGGAAAAATTCAACCCTTTTGATCACTTACTGATGAAAAAAAATGTAAGAGCTATGCAAAATATGTACTATCAACTAAAACTTTACATCCATAGAAATTCAAAGAAAAAAATTCCATCGAAATCTGATGAAAAATAAAGATATGACATATTTAGAAAAATTGCAATTTCAGCCCTGCATGTAGCTCGGAAACGGTGAGAGCCACGCCAAATCTGTTGCATAACTCTGAAAGCTTAGATCAAGAGGAATCCAAAGAAAAAAATCCCATCTAAATCTGATGAAAAATAAAGATTTGACATATTTAGATAAATTGCATTTTTGGCCCCTATGACCCCTTGTAGCTCGGAAACGGTAAGACCTACACAAAATCTGTTACATACTACTGAAGGCTTAGATCAAGAGGAATCCAAAGAAAAAAATCCCATCGAAATCCGATGAAAAATAAAGATTTGACATATTTAGAAAAAATTGCAATGTTGGCCCCTTTGACCCCTCGAAGCTTGGAAACGGTAAGAACTACGCCAAATCCGTTGGCATATTCCTGAAAGCTTAAATCAAGAGGAATCCAAAGAAAAAAATCCCTTAAATCCGATGAAAAATAAGAAATTCTACACAATCTGCAAATTCCCAATTTTGGCCCCGTTCGGCCCCTCATAGCTGGGAAAGGAAACAGGTTAAAATCTAATCAAAAATCTAATAGCTGAGGGCCATATTAATTTTTCACAAGGAATCCATTAAAAAAACTGCATCAAAATCGGACTTAAAATAAAAAAAATATTTTTTTGGAGATTTGCCCCTGTTGGGCCCCATTTATCTCGTGAGCGGTACATGCTACGTGAAATCCGTTGGCATAATATAGATTGGAAATTTCCTCAGGAGCACCTGAAAGAAACCCCATCAAAATCCGATTAATAATGAAGATTCTACAGACAAACATGTGAAAACACCCATTTTAACCCTTTTTGGCCCCTTTTTTAAAATCGGGCGGGGCCACAATGACAAAAACTAAGCAAAGCCTTCCTTTTGTACCAAAGAACATTATGTTAGATTTCATAAGGATTGATGTACTGGAACTTAAGTTAATGACCAAAAACTAAAGTGTCTACAGACGACGACGACAACGACAACGACGATGACAGCACCATACCAATATACGACCGCAAAAATTTTTGCAGTCATATAAAAATTATGGATATTTTCTAAATTAAATGATGCATATTGAGTATCTTATCAATATTTTTTTCTTTCTAATATATCTATTTTCTATTTATTGCGCCCCATCTGCATTGTTTGATATTTCTGTATTCCTTGTCATGTGTATCACAGTTATTCTCTTTTCACTTTTCTGAAATTTGCTCATCAAATCACTTATTTTTAAAGAAAGGAAGTTCACGAACATTAATCTCTTAAAATTTAATCACCTATTATTGTCTTGTTTTATTCAGTAAAATATATTTAAAAACCTTCTTAAAAAAAAATTGATTTAAAGTTCTACAGTAACTATAACTATTTTGAAACGTGCCCATAAAATTATAGGATCGGCGAAACAGAAGAAAACTTGTACATGTAATTGGCAGGACAGGCAACGTTGATTGTTTATTTTTAATCAGAAAGACCCTTTATTAACTTGATTTGAATTAGATTAAAGCAAATTTCTACAGAACAAGCCGTTAGTCTATTGTTTGCCAATTAGTGTTTGATTGTTTGATGTATAAAATAGGGATTAACTTAGTAATCATTCAAATTGACAATGCTTTCCGAAAAAAAAAGCCAGAAAGGTTTCATTGAAAAGCAGGGAAGACCTACGTTGCAGGTCCTCATCCCATTTTAAACGAATGGTTTATACATTATCAACTACAATGATCCAAGTACTCGAGTACTCGCGAGTATTTGTACCGAGTACTCGAGTATTGAATTCAACACATTTGTCATCCCTAATTTTTACCGTAAACTGTCATAAGGATACATCTATTCCTATCTTCATATCACTGCAGTTATCCTAAAATGTTCTATTGGTAAACTGCATAAACATTAATTTATAGATTTACAAGTTATAATCACCTGCAAATTTTGAACAGAGGACAGAAATGTTTTTCTGTGATTATTTAATCAATTTATTGCCCTATGAAATATTCATACATGAATGAAGCATTGTTCAACTGGTGCTAGGAGCCGTCTCAAACTTACTATGATGTAAGAGTGTTTGCTCTTTGTTGAAGGCCTCATGGTGATTTCAAGATGAAGAACAACAATGAAAGCATTGTTCCATTTGCTTAATCTTACCATGTACTCATAGGAATTTTGTCCTATGTACATTTACTCCATATCTCTTCATTTGTTCATTTACCAAGGAGTTTGTCTCTCGTGCAGTGTGGAGTCTGTAAAAAGATTCCCCGTGCTTGAGGTGTGTGCTCTGTTTATTTAATCTGTTATGGTGTATTTTTTCATATGAGAATTTCTCTTGTGAATGCACTATCAAAATAAAACATTTGGCTTTCTTGTTTTCTAAAAATTAAACTATTCTTCCGGCCAACTGATGAGTGCCGTGTGATCCTTTATATGTTGTATTGTCTATTGGTCCCTTTGTTGGGCAGTGTTTGTAAGAGTACTTTGCCCGATATGTTATGCTTGTTGACGAACCTGCATCCATGCATGAGAAAAAAGATGTAAAACAGTGTATACATGGAAGTAGCATTGTTCAACATTTAGCAAGTGAATTCCGCTCAAACCGGTGCTAGGGGCCGTCTCAAACTTACTATGAGGTAAGAGTGTTTGCTCTTTGTTGAAGGCCTCATGGTGACTTCAAGATGAAGAACAATGAAAGCATTGTTTTCCATTTGCTTAATCTTATTATGTATTTATAGGGGTTTTGTGTCATGTCTATTCACTCCATATCTCTTTATTTGTTTATGGAAAAAACATGCATATTGTAAACTGAATGACTGATTTCACCTATCAGTTGAGGATTGAAAATATCAGACAGAGATTTTTGCTATGAAATGAGAATTCCTGATATTTGAAGTAGAATAATTGGTGTGTGTGCAGTGTAAATTCTGTATAATGTAAAATGTCCTCACCTGACAGACAAAATCAAAATACATTTGTGGAACAATATTTTCAAGGGAGACAACTTTGCTTTGGACAGACATTTCTTCTTTATCTGCACTCCATGTTCGCAAATTTTCAATCTATAATGATAAAAACAGCAATCTTATTCCATGACAACTAAATAATAACAATTAATACACAGAAAAACTAGAACAACTGTGAGCAAAGCTCACAAAATATATACCCCTGAGCCCCCAAAAAAGATCAAATCAAAATTTTAAATAGATGGTACACAATGGCAATGTGTACTACACATTCTGTGAAAGTTAAATTAAATTTAACCAAGTAGGCTAGAATAAGTTGTCGCCACAAAGTGTGTACCCCTATGGTGGACAGAATAATGAACGGACGGATGGACAGACGAACAAACAAACAAACGAACAAATGAACGAACATACTCAATGATCACTATACCCACTAAAGCTGTGGGTATAATAAATAAACAAATCATAAAATGCTAAAAATAGGACTCTTATTCAGAAAAGCTAAATAACATGAGGTTGTACGCGTTATCTTGCTAGGTATATCCCCACTCGTTTTATTTTAGACTTTAAAAGAAAAGTGCGATAAAAATTTTCAATATATTCAATAAGGGAAAAATGGCTAAATCCCGCCAAACAGGAAGTTGATATCATAAGGTGACCAAAATTGCTTACCATTTCCTCAATATACAAAGTCTATACCAAATTTGAAAAAAAAATTGGTCCAGCAGTAGCTGAGAAAAGTGTGATGAAAATTTTCACTATGTTCAATAAAGGGGAAAATGGCAAAGTCCTGCCAAACAGGAAGTTAATAACATAGGGTGACCACAGTAACTTACTACGCATTCCCTCTATATATAAAGTCAAATACCAAATTTTAAATGAGTCCCTCCAAACAGGAAGTTGATATCATAGGGTGACCAAAATCTCTTACACTCATTCCCGCCATATATATAAAGTCAAATACCAAATTTAAAATAAATCCGCCCAGCAGTAGCTGAAAGAAAGTGTTGTGAACTTCATTCGGACAGACGGACGGAACTACATATGGAAGGACAGACAAAGGTATTCCAATATACCACCCACTAGCAATTGGGGTATAAAAAGTCGCATGCTAAACAAAAAAATGCATAGTTTAAATGCTATTATTGTATCATGCTTCAAGACTTATGCGACTTGTATCACCATGTAAATGGGCCTTTAGAGTACTCTTAAACATTTGAGGTAATACCAAGTTACATCAGTGTTTAAGTATAATATTTAGCAAATATACAACGAGGATAATTGATTAGTAGGTACCTATCTGATAGTATCAAAGAATTAGGATTTGTAAAATTAATGTGTAAAAGAATGGAATTCATATTGTACATGTCTGGTTTGTACAGAAGGCTACAGTGACTGACATTCATGACTGCATAGCTTAAGATAACAAGAGGCTCTTAAGGGCCTGTATCGCTCACCTGGGCCATGGCTGATTTATGCAGTTAAAATAATCCCAATGTTTTAAGGGCATTATTTTCAAATTTGTTAATAGACATTGATGTTATATTATCTTAAGTTAGCTGTCGCTGAATGGCAGCCAGTTATACCCCACGCTCATTGAATCCTGAATCAATATGGTAAGTGCAAATTTAAGTGTGTTGACACAATACAGGTGTGGACACAGTACAAGTGTGAACATAGTACAAGTGTGGACACAATAAAAGTATTAACACTATGATAACCTCCCCCCTTTTTTCCAGAAAATATACAAAGTTCAAAACACAAAATATGCAATAACTTTCTCAAAATTTGATGAATCAGTCTGAAAATACTAGTACCAGGTGCATAGGTTCATAAGGTACTACACATTGTGACAAAATTTGAAAAAGATATTCTAAGGAGGGTCTGAGATTGCCTCCGGACAAAAATTTTCCATATGGGTACAAAAGAACAAAAGTAGCCGTAACTTTTTCAAAATTTAAAGGAAAAGACCAACTTCCAGTAAAGTTTGACTTCACTAAAACTTTGTATTCTCCTGAACATAAGTAAAGAGCGAAGGGTAATTAATAATCAATAATAAATGAGTTTTGGCTCATTGAAGTACCGAAATATCAAAATCTTTGCGTGTAGCCATCTTAAGTAACTCTTTTTACAGGAGGAATTGATGGTATAGATAATTATTCTAGGGTTATTGTCTTAATCCGATAGCCTCCGATTAGCGCGTGACGTCACTAAGTCGGTTTGGTACTGCGACTGGGAGCATCATCTGAGAAAAATTTTTAAACCTTAGACAATCACACTTTATGTAAAAAAAGTAATCCAAAATGCCGTCGTGTCAAGCATTTAACTGCACAAATGAAAAAGGAAAGTGTGGGAAAAGTTTTTTTACAATTCCCGATCCAGAAAAAAGTGCCGAGAAAAGAAAATTATGTAGAATATGGATCAACAATTTGAAGAATGGAAAGTTGAAGTTTGAAACATTCAAGTATAACAGCAGTAAGGTTGTTTGTGAGGATCACTTTACTCCCGATTCCTTCGAAAGAAATTTAGTGAGGGAATCTCTAAATTTTGCACCCAAAAGAAAACAACTCCGTGCAGATGCAGTACCGACGATCGTAAATACAGGAGCTCCAGTCCAAAAACAAAAAGCAAGATCGGAAAGTGCTACGAAAAAGCGTCAACAAGCTCAGGTATGATCAATGAAAATAATGTCATATACAAGAAATGGGTCTTGAGTTATTATTACAAGTCCACGCGTACTTTAGAGCAGTGTGTAAAGATTATAAACATCGCAGGTGCAACTTAGCGATGTGTCAGATAAGGTCAGCACGTGTACATAGTTTGTAAATAAACCACCACACTTTGTTCAATCACATTATCTATCATTATCATTGTATCTGTTTTGTTCCGGCGTAAATATTTTCTGGACAGAAAATACACTGTCAAATAATTGAAGAACAACCCTTTATTGGCAAGGAAATTCTACCTTGGAGCATGAAATTTGTGTTTTTATCCCCCAAGAAAATCAGTCTAGTTGGTACTCAATACACATAAGACATGCAGTATGTTTTTCATGTTTTTCCATATCCGACTTTAAAAAGTAAATAAGCATGGGAAAATGACCTATACTTAGTCAAATCCATGCACCCCTCCCCATTTTTTTT
>MJUU01028640.1:35014-55243 GCA_002080025.1 Modiolus philippinarum
GGGGGGGGGGGTCATGTCCTCACTACAGTACACAGTCGACGGATGAGCATAATGCAAGCCGTGTCTTACCATTTACCATTGCCAACTTAGATTTTGCTATTAGAAAGTAAAGTCAGAAAATACTGACTGGATCTCGTTACTTACTCATTCGTCAAGTTGTCTGGGGCCCGACCAGGCTGTCTCTTGAACATCAGAATCTGAATAAAGGCAACCGCTAGGACGTCTGGATTCAGTATCAGAAGTTCGAACTGGGGATGTTCCGTGATACATTCCAGTTCATCAATATTCGGCTGGACATATTCCGAAGAACGGCAACAGACACATTCATGCGATGATGGCATTTCTTGACATTCGCTGCAAACACACCAATCTTCCAAAGTCGGGGTTTCAACGTTTCGAGAATCCTCGGTTGTCAAATTTCTCAATTCTTCCTCATTATATTCTGGTTCAAAGTTATATGCAACCAGTCCCATATTCCCATATTCCTCAGACATCGCTTATTACTATTATTATAAAACTTTCTTCCTCGTTACTTTCTTTTCACCTGTGTTTACACAAACCGACTTAGTGACGTCATAGGTCATCCAGTAATGGTTGCTGCCATACCCGCGGGAAATTCAAATAACCTAATTTTTGATATACGATTAATTATCTTATTAAACGGAAAAAATATTTTTATGTTGAAGTTTTGAATTTTTTTAACACATTTCTTTTGAAATTTGTGAATTTTATAATAACATGACCTTTTCCTTTAATGTATCAATCTGAAAATATCAGGTGCACATGTTTATATGATAATAAACATGCTGACAAAATTTGAAAAAGATATTCAGAAGGGTTTCCAAGATAAGCTTCGGACAAATTTTTTTCAGTATAAATCCTAAGTCGGAAAACCCAAAAAATGCTATAACTTTTCAAAACCCATGAATCAATCTGAAAATAGGAGATGCACAAGTTCTTATGGTTACTAACATGCATACAAAATTTGATTGAGAAATATTGAAGGGTTTCGAGATAAGCTCCGGACAAAAAATGTCTACAAACAGACGGACGGACGGTGGACGGACGACGGACGACTGATTGGCGACGGACGGACGACAGACGCAATGTGATGGCAAAAGCTCACCCTGGCATTAGCCAGGTGAGCGAAAGAAATATAAATACAGTCTGGACACACTGCTGAATCTGACTGCTTCTAATCAAGTTAATGAACTGGTGAAAAATATTTAAAATGAAAAATTAAGGAATAAATATCCTTTTTATCTCTATAAAAACCTAAAGAATCTTTTTTCAATATTTTCAACATATATTTTTACCATATATATGACCTATATCAACATAAAAAGACGTCATAATATAATCTGACCATTTTCTTGTCAGTGTCTGTAAAGGTATAATTAGATGATAATGATGACATGGGTTCATAAGATGCCTCCTTTTCATTAGAAAACACCATCCAGGAAAAACCAGGTCCACTTTGTGCCTGAAGGTCATTAGCAAACGTAGATATCTGAAACAAGAATGTATCAGGAAATTTATGAAAATCTTGCCAGAGCTGATGAAATTAACTGCAAATTATCTGTAAATTTCATGTCACAGAGTTTTCAAGCTTGTTAGAAGTTATTGAACAGCAATTTTTGTATTCCTGAGTGATGGTATGAAATTTGAAGTTGTGAGAATGATTTGGTAACTTTCTGAAGGCAATATTATGTTTATTTACAATAACAAAATTTATCAGTAATTTGTATGAGTTTCCTTTGATCTCATGAAGCAAATATTTTCAGTATTTGCTACTGACCAAAAACAAAAATATTGGCAAAAGGTATCTTAGGCCATGTCTACTTTGTCAATCTGAATCAATGTAAACAAGAAATACATATACAAAAACTGTTGGGATCGTACAAATTCTTTTACTAATCAATAGTCAATTTCATGATTTGTTGAAAACTGACATTCATTTTTCAAAATTTGTTTTATCAAATGATTAACTAATTACTGATAAAAAGAATAATAGAAGTTTTCTTTCTGATACTGCAAATATTGTCTCCGATAACAGATTTGCCCACAAGTGGGCTCGTTCATTATTGTCGTCAATGATTTTCGTATTAAAAACAAAACTTCCATTATTGTGTTTATTGGACAACAGTTTTCTCTTTTCTTCAGAATTTATCATTTTTGTCAAAGAAAAAAGATTAAAGAGAATGTAATTATACAATTACAAATTCATAAAGGTTCTATGGAACCTATAGTGTCTCACCTGCTCAGTAAGATATCATTAAAATTTGGCCTAATTTAAGATGAGGTTGCTAGGCTGAATTCCAAGAAATAACTGGTCTTTGAAACTTTCAGGAAATATACAAAAATTGAAATCAAATATTTTGCAATCCCATGACTGAAAATCACTGTTTTCACTGAAATGTATGGTTGCTAAGTAGAATTCCAAAAAATACCTGGTCTATTAGGGTTTCAGGAAATTTACCATATTTGGAATCAAAGTTTTTTGAATTTTACTATTGAAAATAATCATTATAACTGTAAGGAATTGAAAAACAAAGAATTTAAAAAAAAGTGGTCTTTAAGGGTTTCAGGAAATTTACCCGAACCAGAATCAAAGATTTTTGCCATTTGACTTTTGAAAATAATCATTATAACTGTAAGGAATTGACAAAGATATGGTTGCTAGGTAGAATTAAAAAAAAAAATTGGTCTTTGGAGTTTTAGGAAATTTACCAAAATGAGAATCAGATTTTTGCAATTTGACTTTTGAAAATGATTATTATGACTAAAAGAAAGTGGATAAGAAACAGTTGTTCGGTAGAATTCCAAAAAATAACTGGTCTTTGAGAGTTAACCACAATTGAAATCAAAAACTTTTGCAATTTTATTATTGAAAATGTTTGTTTGATTCAAATTTATTTATAAAGCATTGTTGCTAACAAGAAATTCTAAAAAAAAAAGCTTATGTTGGAGAGTTTCAGGAAATTTACCATAGCTGGAGCCATTTTCAATTTAGAGTACAAAATTCTGTTTTGTACCAAAACATTGCTAAAATTTACAATTGGATGCAAAAATTTCAAAAATTATTTGTCTTTGATACTTTCAGGAAATTTACCAAAGTTGGAACTGGAATCAAAATTCAAACAGCTAGAGAACAATCTTCCCACTGTTTAATTTCTGATTTAATGAAATTCTATTGAGATTCAAAGACCTCATTCAACTTCTAAATAACTTAAATCTGTGGATTAAATTCTTAGCCAAAAGACTAAGCCCAAATTCTAAAAAATACAGAAAAAATCATTTTTTTTCAGCTGGAGGTAATTTTCTGACCATAGCTAAGTTTTGACTACTTTCTATGAAATTCCAATAAGATTTAAGCTTTATTCGACATCTACAAAGCTTTAACCACAGGGTCAATGTAAATTTTTGCACAAAAAAAACTAAGTCTTAATACTGAAAAAATACAAAAAAATAAGTGAATGCTGTGATATCATAAAGATATCATGTATATTTGATGAGAAATGGATCTAAAAGCAATATTTAACCAAAGTCACTCAAGTTTAAAATGTAAGTCATGGACACATAATTCTTGGTTCTTTGGGTAGCACTCATTAAGGTGGATGATATGATGCACTATAATAAAGATATCATGTATACTTGAGGAGAATGGACCTAAACACAAAAGGAGTAGGGGCAATAAGGGCCATATTTGGCCTGAAAAATAAATTTGGCTGAATTTACAGAATTTTCTCATTGAAATATTCTGTGGTCATGGCTTTTCAGTAAACAGTAACAGTTCTCAAATATTGTTGTATGATTACCGAGTTTTTTTAGTGTAGAAGAAGGTTTGTCGAAAATGACAAATTTGACCAATTTTGACTACTTTTTCTGTATAGGAAATATAGAGCAAATGCAAGAACCACAAAAATATTTATATGAGAGGTTAAATTCATTTGTACCAATAAGTTGGTAAAATATCTAATTGCTTCTTGAATGTGCTTGATATTTCCGGTCAGGAAAACTGTACAAAAATATGCCAAATTCGGTATATTTCTATGAAAATTCTCAAAAGTAACCTTTTCATAACGTCAGAACTGTACCTATTGTGATGTCATTGGTTCTAGCTTTGGTATTTTTTCTGTGGATCTCAGCTTTGAAACGATATGAAATAATATCTTGAGGTGCAACTTAGAAATTCACTGGAATCTTGGGCCAAATGAACCCCTTATCGCACCTTGTCCTTTAACCAAAGTCACTTAAGTGTGAAATATAGGTCATGGACACCAAATTGTTGGTGCTTTGAATAGTACTCATTAAGGTGAATGCATAGATGCAATACCATAAAGATATCATGTATAGTTGATGAGAAACAGACCTAAACGCAAAATTTAACTAAAGCACTCAAGTGTACAATGTAGGTCATGGACATTAAATTGCTAGTACTTTGGGTAGCACTCATTAAGGTGAACATTTTGAAGCAATATAATAAATATATTATGTATAGTTGATGAGAAACGAACCTAAACGCAACACTCAAGTGTAAAATTTAGGTCATGGGCACTTAATTGTTGGTGCTTTGGGTAGTACTCATTACAGTGAATTGTTAGATGTAATATCATAAAGATATCAATATAGTTGATGAGAAACTGACCTTAGCACAAAATTTAACCAAAGTCACTCAACCATGAAATATAGGTTATGGAAACCTAATTATTGGAGCATTGGGTAGTACTCATAGAGGCAAATATTGTGATGCAATATCATTAAAATATCACTTGAGGTTATCATAGTACTAGCTGTCAGTAACTGTGAGCATTTGTCCGGACAGTACCTGTGTGTATTGTCTCCATGTTTTATGTACTTCATTGTAAGGGTACTCGTCTTGATAAGTTGGACTTTTTTCTAGTTTGATTTTTACTGTGAGTCTTTTTGTGTATTATTTTTAGCCATTCACCACACAAAGGGGGAGGGTTTGGATCCAAGAAAACGAGTTTAACCCCACCACAATTTTTGCACCTATCCCAAGTCAGGAATATGTTGGTCATTGGCTTGGCCTTGTCTTCTTTTAAAATTTAAGTTTCTTGATATTTGGGTTATTGGATGTGGTTTGTTTCCATTGATTTATTCACTTTTTTACCTTTTCGGGGCCATTTAGGGCTTACTATATGGTGTGAGGTTCCTCACTGTGTTGAAGACCATATGGTGACCCCTAGATGTTTTGTTTTTGGTCGTTTTGACCTAGATATGGGATGTTGTCTCCTTGACATTTACCCCATTTCCTTTCTTTTTCATACTATGGACCTAAACACAAAATTTAACCACAGAACATACATACATACGGACGGACAAGGGTTAATCTATATGCCCCTTCCACTTTCGTAGCTGGGCATAAAAATCTGAAGGTGAGCGCTATCTTAATTTTTCCTCAGGAATCCATTGCAAAAAATTGCATCAAATTCAGACTACTGTAAAAAGCCATGTATTATCCGCATTTGTATATAATCCGCAGGTCCCTTTCTGACCTTAAAATCAAGGGATAAAACTTTTAGTATTTTTAATGCGCTGGGACCTTAACCAACAAAGTCTACATGGAGATCAGTATGATCGTAGTTATCTTGTACATGTAAATCAGCATTTTCATAATTTATCAACTGCATGAGTCTTTATTTACAATATCTGAAGCCTTTTCTGAAAGTATATGATGATAAAAAGGCTCAAACACGACAAAATTTGAAGAAAAATAACATAGTTTCATCAATCAGGAAGTTCAAATAATAAGCCACTTAATCCCATTGTGACCTTGACCTTTGCCCCTGACCTATTTTTTTTCATAATTATGTTCCTCTTGACCAGACCAATACACTTGCCAAGTTTGAAAAGTCTATCTTACATAGTTCAAAAGTTATAGCCAAGGTTAAAGTTTCACACACACACACACACACACACAAACACACATACACACACATGTATACACACACACAGACAGGACAAAAACAGTATGCCCCCCGATCCTCCATCTGGGGGCATAAAAATAAATTTTTGAAAATCTCCCGTTTTGGGCCCCATTTATCTCATGAACAGTACGTGATGTGAAATCCATTGACATATACCAGTCACCAGATTGGAAATTTCCTAGGCAACACACTGAAAGAAACCCCTCCCTTTCAAAATCTAATAAATAATAAAGATTCTACAGCCAAATATGTGAAAACATCCAATTTAACTTTTTTGACCCCTTATCCCAGCCTGCATTTTGTGCCAAAGAATATTGTGTTAACATTTTAAAAGGATTGATCAACTTGAACTAAAGTTATTAACCAAAAACAAGACTGTCTACAGACGACGATAATGACAACAACGACGATAACGATGACGACAGGACCATACGGTTATATGACCATTAAAATTTTTGCGGTTGTATAAAAAGTATGATCAGAATTAAATAATTACCTTCAATCTATGAAATCTGACAATGTCACCAATGTTTACATTTGGTAATTTGGTAGGATCACTATTAAACAACAAACATTTTAGTTTCTCATGTTCATCATAAGAGGAATCTATCAAACTCACTACCATACAGTGATCTGTAAAAATAACAACCTATTATTACATTTTCATCATATGAGGAATCTATCACTACCATACAGTGATCTGTAAAAATAACAACCTATTATTACATTTTCATCATATGAGGAACCTATCACTACCATACAGTGATCTGTAAAAATAACAACCTATTATTACATTTTCATCATATGAGGAATCTATCGACCTCACTACCATACAGTGATCTGTAAAAGTAACAACCATTATTACATTTCCACCATAAATTTGTATGATATTCTAATATTGGGGATATGATTTAGCTATGTAAATGATCTATGGTATAAAACCAATATAACACCTTTAGCACATAATGTAATTCCCTTATTAGAATCAAAATGATGGTTGCTTGGGATAAAATAATAGTGGAAACAATTTAAGCCCATGTTAAAATGCCCACAATCTTTTGAACCCATTAATAATTTACCCATAAAAACCTATTTGATGGCATCTTAATTAATATTCTGAGACTAAATAATACTGAAAGACTGTTTTTGTCTATAATTCTATTGTATTTGAAACCTATAAT
Source organism: Modiolus philippinarum (assembly GCA_002080025.1). Taxonomy (NCBI): domain Eukaryota; kingdom Metazoa; phylum Mollusca; class Bivalvia; order Mytilida; family Modiolidae; genus Modiolus; species Modiolus philippinarum. The sequence goes on from MJUU01028640.1 coordinate 42,147, forward strand.
TATTTATGTCTGTAAAATAGGATATATTTTACCAGTTCACTTTGGTAGGCATATGAAGTATTTCATGGAGTCTTGCATCATTTCTATATTAAAGGTAAACAATTTATTACATTTACCTCCTTACTCAAGGCTCTATCGAGTTAATTTGTAGATTCTCATCCATCTGTAACAAAAAATGTGGGGTGGGAGGGTTTTATTTTTTATTTTCTTTCTGATTTTCACTAAAATTGATAGAATTTAAAGAAAATTTCTGAATAAATGAAAATAAAACTAGAAGTGGGAGCAGTCGCAAACGACCGCTAATCCCCTCGCCCGCTGTTAAGAAATAATAACCCTTATATAATCTAAAGATGTAAAGATGAATGTCGAAGGTAGATCCACTGAACAGTAAGATCATTATGTGTAACGTGTAGTATCTCAGATATAAATATTAATGGACACTTAAACCAAAGTCAGTCAAGTGTAAAATGTAGGTCAAAGTGACCCAATTATCATCTGAAGCTGAAAAACTCTCAAGACGCATCCACTGACCACAGATGGTTGATGTGCCACATGTAGATTCTCAGATATGAACCTTAACGCAAACTTTAACCCAAGTCATTGAAGCATGAAAATGTAGGTCAAAGTGACCCAATTATCATCTGAAGCAGCATCACTCTCCAAGACACATCCACTGACCAAGAATGATTGATGTGCCAAATGTAGTTTCTCAGATATGAACATTAACACAAACTTAAACCATATTCATTGAAGCATAAAATGTAGGTCAGAGTGACCCAATCATCATTCAAAGCAGCATGACTCTCCAAGACGCATCTACTGACCAAAGATGATTGATGTGCCACATGTTGTTTTTTAGAAATGAACCTTAACACAAACTTTATCCCGAGTCATTGAAGCATAACATGTAGGTCAGAGTGACCCAATCATCATCCAAGCAGCATGACTCTCCAAGACGCATCTACTGACCAAAGATGATNTTGACCTGATTATCATCCCTTGACCCACATTGTCCCTCGACTTCGTCTCGGGCCAATATGGGTGTCTCGGGATGATAACCAGGCCAATATGGAAATGCCCATGTATTAATCTGTATTTATTACATTTCCACCATAAATTTGTATGATATTCTAATATTGGGGATATGATTTAGCTATGTAAATGATCTAGTATGGTATAAAACCAATATAACACCTTAAGCACATAATGTAATTCCCTTATTAGAATCAAAATGATGGTTGTTGGCATTTTAACATGGTCTCTCGTTGTTTTCGCTTCTTTCACTCCTTGCTAAAGCTTGGGATAAAATAATGGTGGAAACAATTTAAGCCCATGTTAAAATGCCCACCATCTTTTGAACCCATTAATAATTTACCCATAAAAACCTATGTGATGGCATCTAAATTAATATTCTGAGACTAAATAATACTGAAAGACTGTTTTTGTCTATAATTCTATTGTATTTGAAACCTATAATTAATTATGTCTGTAAAATAGGTTATATTTTACCAGTTCACTCTGGTAGGCATATGAAGTATTTCATGGAGTCTTGCATCATTTCTTTATTAAAGGTAAACAATTTATTACATTTACCTCCTTACTCAAGGCTCTATTGAGTTAATTTGTAGATTCTCATCCATCTGTAACAAAAAAAGTGGGGTGGGATGGTTTTATTTTTTATTTTCTTACTGATTTTCACTAAAATTGATAGGAATTTAAAGAAAATTTCTGAATAATTGAAAATAAAAAAAACAATTGAGCTTAGAAAAAATGGGGCGGGTGGGGATGGGAATCTATTAATTAATATGATGTGGCCATACTGTCAAAGATTTCAAGCCCCCATTATATAATGACTAATACTAGCAGATGCAGAGGGATCATGCAGAATTTAGGCAAAAACTGACCAAACAAGATGTGTTTGTGGACACTACGCCCTCGGTAGCAACAATGTCTACAATACAAACTTGCTAAAATTGCAATCACTAGAAATTAAGGTTAAGTAGACAATCGTACTAAGCTCCATAAGAACTATCGCAAGCCTCTTGCCATCATAAATTGTAATTAACAAGCTAAAAGCAAAATCTAGATTTTGACCTTTTGACCTCTGTGGCCTTGACCTTAATGAAATTAGCATAATGTTGTTGAGCTTTATATGATCAATATACTGTACAGGCCAAATATGAAGGTTCTATCACATCTGGTTGAAAAGATATAGGCAATGTTCAAGTTTTCAAATTTTCACAAAGTGAACTTGACCTTTTTTGGTGGATTTGTACTAAGCCCTATTAGATCTATTCACATGTAGAATATGAAGCCTCTAGCAATTATAGTTAATGAGCTAAAGCAAAATCTAGATTTGACCTCTGTGACTTTGACCTTGTGACCTTGACCTGACCTAAAGAAATTTGAATAATGCTGTTCGGTTTCATTTAACCAATATACAGGCCCAATATGAAGGTCCTATCACATCTGGTTGGAAAGATATAGGCAATTTTTAACCTTGACTAGACCTTGACTGTTGACCTGACTGATTTTTTTATGGATATGTACTAATCTTCATTAAATCTATTCACTTATCAAAAATCAAGCCTCTAGCAATTGTAATTAAAGAGCTATAGCAAATTCTATATTTTGACCTTTTGACCTCTGTGACCTTGACCTTTGACCTGACCGTAGAAAAATTTGCATAATGCTGTTCAGTACCATATGACCAATATACAGGCCAAATAAGAAGGTCCTATCACATCTGGTTGAAAATATATAGGCAATGCTAGAGTTTTTGTTGAAGTTTTCAAATTTGCACTCAGTGATCTTGACCTTTGACCTGACCCAATTTTTTTTTTTTTATATATATATATGTTTTAAGCTTTATTAGATCTATTCACATATATAATATCAAGCCTCTATCAATTGTAATTAACAAGCTACAGCAAAATCTAGATTTTGACCTTTTGACCTCTGTGACCTTGACCTTTGACCTTACCTTAGTGAAATTTGCATAATTATGTTCACATGATCAATATACCATAAAAAGGCATGTATTATCTGCACATTTTTACCCTAAAAAGGATTTAGGGGTTTGGGGATCTAATTAAATATGTTGGTTTGCATTGCAAAGTGCCTTACAGTTATAAATAATGGGTCTTTCCTCCAAAAATGCTATTTTGATGTCAGAACACGAATATTTTTATTAGCCGCCATTACTGTCAACAAACCACGTGATCGGAAAAGTGCTGATTTTGTGACAATGAGCTATTTATATCATATTGCCTCTGACAACATTTAACGTACGAAAGATGCAAAATAACAGGATTATTTGGCTTATTATTACATTCAAAAACAGTTTATAGGGAATGACAGACTTAGAAACATCAATTTCAAATGTAAAATGTAAAATGTAAAATGTAAAATAAACACGGATATGGCGGCCCGCACCAAACCCGTTCCGATTTTTCCATCATACTTGAACTTCCTGATTGATGAAACGATGTCATTTTTCTTCAAGTTTAGTCGTGTTTGAGCCTTTTTATCGTTAAATACTTTCAGAAAAGGCTTCAGATATAGTAAATAAAGACTTGTACAGTTGATAAACCATGAAAATACCGATTTACAGGTACAAAATAACTACGATCATACCGATCTCCACATAGACTTTGTTGGTTAAGGTCTCGGCGTACTAAAAGTTTTTTCCCTGGATATTAAGGTAAAAAAAAAGGGCCTGCGGGTTATACACAAATGCGGATAATACACAGCTTTTTATGGTACATACAAAAGATGAAGGTCCTATCACATCTGGTTTAAAGGTTATGAGCCAGGTTAAAGTTGCGGACAGACAGACAGACATACATACATACAGACAGACAGGGCAAAAGCAATATGCCCCCGATCTAAAGATCCAGGGGCATAAAATTGGCAAAACAAACAACAGGAACCACCCTTTTAGGAACCTCCTTTTTTCAAAGGCTGGATCTGCCAATAATTTATTTGTTACTTTAGAATAAAATTAAATTCTTGCCTCTTCCTCTCGTCTTGAATGGCTGCTTTAAGAACTTGACAACACCATATAAGTCAACTGTTGTATTGACTTGCAACGATTTCAGTTCAGTGTATTTATATTCTTTTGGCTTCACAGCAGATTTCTTCATTATTTCAACCTTTTCTTCAGTTCTGTTAGTCCTACAATGTACAGGAAATTTAAAGTACAGCTGTATTGGTCCTACAATGTACACTCTGTTGGTCCTACAATGTACAGGAAATTTAAAGTACAGCTGTATTGGTCATACAATGTACAGGAGATTTAAAGTACAGCTCTGTTGGTCCTACAATGCACAGGAAATTTACCAAAACTGAAATCAAACACTTTTGAAATCTAACCATTGAAAATGTTTGTTTTGACTAAAATTCATCCAAAAAGCATGGTTTCTAACAAGGATTCCCAAAAATTGTTTGTTTTTGAGAGTTTCAAGAAAATTACCATGTTTAATGTTATTCTTAGTTTTCAGAATTATGCTTCATTCATGTTCATGTCATTTGAAAAACTGGCTTAAATATTTGATCATCTGCAAAAATTTCAAAAGTTGTTAGTCATGGACATTTTCAAGTAATTTGACAAAGTTGAAACTAAAAGCCTATTGTGCATCTATAGACTATATGCGACAATTCTACATTCAAACCATATCTCACCTTTAAGTGAAAATTTAGACAAATTCATTGATGCGAAAAATAAAGGTAAAGTTGACTTAATTCTGGTATGGATGTTAGCTACTACTAAAATGACTTAAGATGTAACCACTTACCAATCATCTATGGCATGTAAGATATGGTGCAAACAAAATAAAGGGCTACCCTGAGTGCAGCATGATACAACTGCAGCATGTCGAACACTGAAATTTGAACAAGTGCAATTCAAAATGAATGCGGACACAGTAAAGGGCTTGATACAGTTATTAAATGGACACAATAAAGAGCCATTTTGACCCCTTGTAGCTTTAAAACTGTAAAAGCTACGTCAAATCTGTTGGCATACCACTGAAAGCTTACATCAAGAGGAATCCAACAAAAAAAATCCCATTGAAATCCGATGGAAAATAAAAATTTCACATATTTAGAAATTTGCAATTTTGGCCCCTTTGACCCCTCATAGCTTGGAAACGGTAAGAGCTACGCCAAATCTGTTGGCATACCACTGAAAGCTTACATCAAGAGGAATCCAAAGAAAAAAATCCCATTGAAATCCAATGAAAAATTAAGATTTCACATAGTAAGAAAATTTGCAATTTTGGCCCCTTTGACCCCTTGTAGCTCGAAAAACGGTAAGAGCTACCCGAAATCTGTTGGCATACAACTGGAAGCTTATTTCAAGAGGAATTCAAAGAAAAAAATCCCATTGAAATCCGATGGAAAATAAAAATTTTAGGTTATCAGGAAATTTGCAATTTTGGCCCCTTTCGGCCCTTCATAGCTGGGAAAGGAAACAAGTCAACAAAAATATAAAAGTTAAGTGCCATAATAATTTTTCATAAGGAATCTAATAAAAAAACTGCATCAAAATCGGACAAAAAATGAAAAAAATCGATTTTTGAGATTTCCCCCTTTTGGGACCCATTTACATGTGACGTGAAAGCCGTTGCATACCACAGATTGAAAATTTCCTCAGGAGCACACTTAAAGAAACCCCATCAAAATCCGATAAATATTAAATATTCTACAGCCCAATATATGAATACACCTAATTTTGCCCTTTTTGGCCCTTTTTTAAAAAACGGGCGGGGCCACAATACCAACCTTCCTTTTATGACAAGGAACATTATGTTAAAATTTCAGAAAGATTGATCATCCAGAACTGAAGTTATCGCACTGAAACGAAGAGTCTACAGACGCCGGCAACGTCAACACCAACGACAATGACGCCGCCGCCAGTATCATACCAATATATGACCTCAAAAATTTTTTTGCAGTCATATGAAAATTCTTTAAGGTTTATTGAATTAGTTATAAATAGATATATTTTCATGTAATTATAATCATAACTGCATATTATTATGTATTCTAACAAAAAGTATACTTCTTTATTGAATGTTCTCCCTGGATGTTCAATAATTAATTTACAGGGATACTTAGCCGAATGCTGTAGGCTGAGTGAATTGTTCAACAGCAATATTTAGAGCAGCAATATTTAGAGCAATAAAGTTAATTTGTCTTGTTAAAAAAAAAAATTCTGTAAGGTTCCACGGAACCTAATACATATATATATGTCTCACCCGCTCACTACATTGCCATTATAACATGGACTATATTCAGATGAGGTTGCTAGGTAGAATTTCAGGAAATAACTGGTCTCAGAGACTTTCATACCAAAATTGGTATCAGATAATTTTGTACAATGACTGTTTTCAATGAAATGTTTGCAAAAAGTATTTGGTTGCTAAGTAGAATTCCAAAAAATAACTCTAAAGTTTCATGAAATTTTCCAGGACTGGAATCCAGGATTTTGGAAATTTCACTATAGAAAATAATTATTTATACTGTAAGGAACTGAAAAAGATATGGTTGCAAGGTAGAATTCCCAAAAATAATAGGTATATGAGAGTTTCAGGAAATTTACCAAAAAAAGAATCAAAGATTTTTGCAATTTGACTTTTGTAAATGATCATTATAACTGAAAGGAACTGAAAAAGTTATGGTTGCTTGGTAGAATTCCAAAAAATAACAGGTCTTTGAGAGTTGAAAAAAATTTATCAAAATAAGAATCAAAGATTTTTGCAATTTTGACCTTTGAAAATGACCATTTTAACTGTAAGGAATTGAAAAATATATGGTTGCTAGGTAGAATTCCAAAAAAATAACAGGTCTTTGAGAGTTTCAGGAAATTTACCAAAATAAGAATCAAAGATTTTTGCAATTTGACTTTTGAAAATTATCATTTTAACTGAAAGGAACCGAAAAGTTATGGTTGCTAGGTAGAATTCCAAAAAAAATAACAGGTTTTTGAGAGTTCCAGGAATGTAAACCAAAATTGGAATAAAAAACTTTTGCTATTTCATTATTAAAATTGTTTGTTTGATTCAAATTTACTAAAAAAGCATTGTTGCTAAGAAGAATTTCTAAAAATAGCTTGTCTGGGAGAGTTGCGGGAAATTCACTAAATTGGAACCATTTTATTTAATTCTTTAGTGTTCAAAATTATCGTTGATACTAAAACATTTTTAAAATTTGCAACTGAATGCAAAAATTTCAAAAATTATTGTTCTTTGACATTTTTAGGAAATTTACCAAAGTTGGAACAGGAATCAATTCCAACAGCCTGTTCCACATCTGCTCATTTTATGCAGAAATGTCAATTTTAATATAATTCTGATTTTTTTTTTTTTTAAATAGGTCCACATCTGGAAAAATACAGAAAAACAAAAAAGAATTCTTTTTTTTCAGATTTGAGGTAATTTTCTGACCATCAACTTACTTTTGTCCACTTTTTGTGAAATTCCAATAAGATTTAATAACTTCATTTGAATTCTGAAAAACTTTAACCACAGGGTTAAAATAAATTTCTTATACAAAAAACTAAGTCGAAATACAGAAAAAATACTGAAAAACTAAATAAAAATTTTCAAAATTTTTTCAGCTAGAGGTAATTTTCTGATCATTATCTTGCTTCTGTCATTGTGTCTGTCCAAATTTCAAATGATTCCATACAGATTTGATGAAGATATTGATGTTTAATAAACTTTAACCACAGGGTTAAAATAAATGTTGACACCCACGACGAAGCCTACAGAATTTTGGATCGCTATGTCTCGCTTAAAAATTGTGACTTTTGCCCAAGCGAGACAAATATTATTGTAAAAAACTAAATCCAACTAATGGCAAGATAAGGAAAATTGGAAATTTATTTTAAATAAACTTGGGATACAATAATGAAGTTATATACTGGACATTGTATCATTATTTCATTTGTATTGAATATGATTTGAGAAAGTTGTTACAGTTCATAAAATGTTTAGGATTAACATTTGGATTAACCAAATGTTAAAGACGCTGCCACCAACGACATTATCTATAACCACTATGTCTGGGCATTGCAACATTGGCAGTGTAATATATCTTGATTTAATCTATCCTGTAGGGGACAGAATCAAGATATAGCCACATAAATTTGTATATAAATATAGGGTTAACACAGAACTGGAAAGGGGACCTTTTTATGGCTTTAATTTTTAACCTTTAGAAGTTAAATTGGATCTCCTGTAGTTGGCGATCGCATTTCTGGAATATCAGAATTGTTAACAATTCTGGAACAAAGATTTATTTCAGAATTGTAAATTTTTTATATTTTTTTCAACAATTCTGGAACATTGTGATATTCCAGAATTGTTAAAATTTGAGCTTTGGACAATTTGAATTGATATATATTATACAAACATTCAATTGACAACCACCCTTGGACTAATTAGGTATGTATACTGAACCTTTTGATCTTTATAATTAATAATGGTGTCATCCATGGTCTTTGATCATGTAAATGGAATGCAGTGATTAATTTGATACTTAAAAGGTTTTTAGCTCCTTTTGAAATTTTGATGTTTTGATTAAATTTGATGATTCAAATACAAGTCATTTACCTAAGTAGAGTCAACAAACTAAAAGTTACATGCTAAGCAGACATAAAACACAAAAAGGGGAGAAGACGGCCATCCAGGTATTCCAGTAATTACGGGATGTTTGTTCTGTAAAAAACTGCTGAACATGCCTACTGTTCTTGGTGAAACTGGTGTTGTAGGTGGACCTTGTGTAGTTGTGAAAGAACTTGACCTCAAGCACTGTAAACAAAATGACTTGAATGCAAAACTGTACCAAAGTCACTGAAGCGTAAAATGTAGGTCAAAGTCACCTCATTGTCAATGATTTGGGTAGTACTCATCAAGGCAATTAATTTGATGAAATATCACTGTCCTATAATAAGTTTTTGTTGAGAAATGGACTTAAATGCAAAACATAACCAAAGTCACTGAAGCGTAAAATATAGGTCAAAGCCACCTAATTGTCAATCAAGATTCAAGGCAATTAATTTGATGAAATATCAATGTCCTATAATGTACATAATAGTTGTTGAGAAATGGACTTAAACATAAAACTGAACCAGAGTCACTCAAATATGAAATATAGGTCAAAGAGTCAAATTACCTAGTGAACTATGTAGTGTTATCAAAGATCTACCTACTGACCTATTATCATTGTTCTACCTGTTACAGTTTCTGAGAATTCGACTTTAACGCAAAACTTAACCGGACGTACGGACGGACAAGGGTAATCCGTTTTGGGATTCGAAGCCAGAGATGTTTTTTTTTATATTGCCTGCCTCCGAATCCCTTATCAACCATGTATAATTCTATTCGGGAAATTTTTATCAAGTACCCCCACCTCGTTCCAGATAAAATAACGTTTGAGGTTGGAACCGTACAATATCAGCGATTGTGGAATCAAAGGAGGACATATTTTCCTTCAAGAATCCGTAAAAATATTGAATTGGACTTGAATGGTATGGAAGTTACAGCTCCTTCTTTCTGATTGTCGCTTCGAGATGCCTTCGATTACGCCATTTTGTTGTTCAGAAGTGCGGTCACGTGATCGATATTTTTAGACAGGCGCGCGCTATAGTATTTTTCTCTTCTCTGCAATGCACAAAGAGCCAAACATTTACCACGAAAAAGTCTATAGCACGTTCTGTTGATCACGTGATCAAACCTTCAAAACAACAAAATGGCGTAAACGAAGGCATCTAGAAGCTACTCGGAAAGAAGGAGCTGTAACTTCCATACCAGGCAAGTCCAATTCAATATTTTTACGGATTCTTGAAGGAAAATATGTCCTCCTTTGATTCCACAATCGCTGATATTGTACGGTTCCAACCTCAAACGTTATTTTATCCGGAACGAGGTGGGGGTACTTGATAAAAATTTCCAGAATAGAATTATACATGGTTGATAAGGGAATCGGAGGCAGGCAATATCAAAAAAACATCTCTGGCTTCAAATCCCAAAAGGGATTAGGACAAGGGTAACAATATATGCCCCTTCCACATTCGTGGGCCGGGCATAAAGAGTATAAATTGTTTTTATGTAAAGTCTAAAAGTACTTGTACTTCAATATTTTCAAATAATTAATAATTTCAAATCGTGAATGTGCACTTTGTGAGAATTATCAATTAAACTGAAACAATATATTGTTATAAAATATTATCATTGCATTGAATTTATTCAATAATTAGTGTTTATACAGTAAAAATTTTGGAACAACATTCCTTGAATAAATTGTTCAATTAATTAGCATTATTTAGAATTTTAACAATTCTGGAATAAATTTTTGTTCCAGAGTTGTTAACAATTCTGTTAACAATTAATTGCGATCGCGAACTTCAAGAGATCCGTTCACTTACAGTAAATACAGATGCAATTGAATGGTGCGACACTAGAATTTTATTTTCTGGAGAATTCCCTAATTGAGTGTTATTATCATTTATACTGATTTAGATGTCATTTTCTAAAATACACAATTCTTTTGATAACATTTCTAGGAGAGGTCGGCCATATTGGGAAAGAAGCCGAACAGTGGTTTGTAAAGGTATATTTGATTGGACATTGAATAACCCTTCAGAAGATGCCTAAAACCAAAAAGTATTAAAAAACGCAACGCAATATTATGTACCATAATTTCTGAAACAGTTAGGTTGAGTACGGTTTTAAAGGATACGAACAGTATATACGTCTCTGACGACTTTTACCATATATCATGTAAAGAGTGTTTTCAAAATTGAGACCAAAAAAGGTGCATTCCAAATAGGAAAATCAAAACATGGGGAAAATGTCTATCCTAAGTCAAATTTTAAAGTAGAATTTCAAAAATGAGTGGTCCTTAAGACTTTCAGGGTATTTACCAAAATTGGAATCAAATATCTTTGAAAATTGTCGACCATATCAAAACAAATGCTAAACGTGTCACGGGTTGCTAGCCTTTAGAATCCAAAAATAAGTATTGAGACCTTCATTACCTAAATTTTAGTTTCACATTTTAGAATTCTACATTTCAGAATTTATTTTTTCCAAGTACTTGCCAAAATATGGGATTATATACTAACTTGAATGTCCAAAACTATCAAGTCTTTGACATTTTCAGGAAATTTTACCAAGTTGGAACTGGAATAAAAAGTCTGAAAGGTTATTTCGCATCTTCAGACTATACGTAGCAATTCTACGACAAAATTAAATCACTAAATCCGAAACGTAGGAGGAGTTCGCATCGCAGATTCCATATGTGTCAAAATCGACATGTTGGAGCCTCGATTTGCTTGCACTATGACCAACATCACAAATCCCGGCAAAAGCTCATTGCGCATAAGTAAGTAAGTAAGTAAGTAATTTTTATTAGAGTCGGAATCATATATACAATCAACATGCAAATATGAGCTCTTAATCCGACTTGATATTATAAAAACAAACAACAATAAAACAATGAGTCATGAATATAAATATTACAAAGACAAACACACACAAAATGTACATGTCAAGACACATAAAAACATCAAAAGCAAAGCAGCACTTTAAATATATAAAGCACTATTGATAAAAAAACATAGGTATAGAGCAAAAGCAGCATAATTATTAAAAGCTAGAAATTAACTACATAATAATTAAAAAGTAAAAGCAAAAGGGAAGCAGTTCTGGGGCAGCAAGGCTTCGGTTATTGTATACAAGAACTACATGAACATTTTGCTGAGAAACACCAAGAAGAAATAAATTTTTTAAACGTTCCAAATGATGATAACACCCTAGCCTCATTTTGGTAATGAGTTCCGTAAGTCTTGCTGCCTCAAAACTGAAACTCCTCTTACCATATCTTTCAGTTCTTGGTTGAATAAGTGCTGCTGTATAAGAATTATTATCTTTAATGGTTACTAAATTGTGCAAAAATTCTGGACTAGTTTTATTAATAATTTTATACGTTTCTTAAGCAATAGTTCTCATTCGGCGAATTTTTAAAAATGGAAGTTTTTACTGCTCTAAAAGAAAAGTGTAAGAATTTTTTTAATCGTCATATACGAAGCGCAGTGCTCTTTCCTGGATTTTTTTTTCTTCATTTCTTTTGTGTGTTCTTTTCACTGCATAAATGCCATGCGATCGGACAGTAGCTTAAATTTGATAGGATAAATGAGTGGTAGGTTGTTAACCTTGATAGTATGTTCAGATGAACTCCAATTCTCTTTAAAGTGAAACTACACTCAAAAATGAAAATTTGATATGTTTTTCTTTATGCATTAAATATTCATAATACTCCGATATTAATATTAAATTTCAACAGATAAGTACTTAAAGCCGATACAAAATTGAAATTTTATCGTTGTGAGGACAGCCATTTTGAACAGATCGACGAATGGTCAGTAATGAATAACTAATAACCGAAATATATAAAAAAAGAAATAAACTACAATGGCCAATAAGACAGCATTTCTACTGCACAATTATGTCAAATAGGATAAATTTATTTTAGCCAAGTACAGTATTTTCAATATATATATTTTCCTCGTTTTAGTCAGAGAAAACATAAAACGAATTCTCTCTTAAGAATAAATTTAATTTGACAGAATCAATCATAATGCATGCATATTTTATCAGATCCAGACAAAATTTCGTCTATTTTAATAAAAAACAGACTGATTTGTTTCAAACGATTGTAAATTGTGTCAGATGACAAGTTTGTATATTGTGTGTCAAATAGCCACATGCTGGCACGAGACCTGTTGTACATGTTACCTGCTGATCGGAGATAGTTGAATGTACAACAGGTGTCTTTTGGCAGTCCAGGTATTTTGTGATGGACAATTTATAAATCCATACACATTTGAAGTGTGTTCCCGTGATTCCATTCCTGTGCACTCTTTTCGCAATGAAAGACCTTCCTCGAAACAAGCATTTATTTATAATAATATCCGTAAGAACCAATATATGTATGTCATAATTATTGCATATTTTGGTAGGAAAATCTTCCATAAGAATATATTTTTGTCCATGTAGTGTGTTACAATAGCATAATTCGCCGATCGTGAA